>JACEIK010001373.1:147784-164449 GCA_018107945.1 Datura stramonium
GGGGCTTTATATACTTGGGCCTGGACAGGCCCAACGTGTCACAGAGCCAACGCGGTGGCCCCGCCTTCGTGACACGGCGCCATCGCGGAGGGGCTCTGCCCCGGCGCCTTCCGCGATGGTTCGACAGGTTTTACGTCCGATCTTTTCCCGGGCCTTTTTCTAGAACGTATGACTTTCAAATATGCTTAACCAACGTGCGAATAGGCCATCTAGATGCTGGGAATCTTACGGGGTGTAACAGTTCTCTATGTTAATTCTTCCGCTTATGTGATTGAATTACATGTACACTCATGCCATGGGTTGACTAGGGGTCTCTGGGGGCTCCTTGTCCCATGTCTACGATCCGAGTGTATGTTTGGGTCATGACAACACATAAGCTAATAATATGAAGTTGATGTTCTAAGACTAGTCAGAACCACTTCATCTAGCAGGATTCCCAAGAGCCTAACGAACCATGACATATTGATAATGAGGGCTCATAACCGATGTTCTAAGACTAGAAAGGGATACTTTCTACTAGAAAGAGGCCTGAGAGATTAAAGAAACATAAGCATGTTGATCATACTGAATTCGTGAAGATCATAGTCTCAAATCATAGTCTAAATCATATGTACTGAAATCATGGCAAAGTCATATATATTTCAAAAGGGCGATATTCCGAAAATAGTGCTAAATCATGGATGAGTCTTAGAAATCATGCTAAAATCATATCATGGACATAAATCATGGATTGGAGGGGGGAGAGTCATGAATATACATAGCTATTGATCAGAAGAGCCTTGAAATCATGAACATTATATGCTATTTATCATGAAAACCTTGAAAACATGGAAGATATGAGAGAATTCATATGTGGAATCGAAACCCTAAGACAATCTTTTCTAGGGAGTTGAAAAGTCTAGGGTTCATGAAATAATTAGGACACAAGGGTGATAGGAAACCCTTTTTGAAATTCCACACACCTTATCCTTGGCCTCACAATTATCAAAACAAAGCCACAATACTTTTATAACGTCAATATGCAACAATTATATGGATATGAACTACAATCAATAGCATATCAATGAAATCCAAGTCATAGAGAGATTTCATCGAACACCCAGAGGGCATAGAAAATTCAAGCCTCTTATGAGTGGGGTGTCCTAATACCTACCTTTTTCTATAGCCCCTTAGCAACAAGCATAACCATTACAAGTTCAACCGAAACAACTACATCCATCCTCAACACAAAAACAATCCCATAAACCCTAACCCTACGTCATCATATGAACTCATGGCTACCTAGCACCATCCCATGAGACCTTAGAATACTCGTGTAATGTATTAGGAGAGTTACTTACCTTGGAAGAAGGAGGGGTGCTCAAGATTCTAAGTCATGGAACTCAAAGGTTGTTCTTGAGCTTTAGAGGTGGAATATCATCAATGGTTCCTAGGGTTTTACATCAATAATCATCTTAGAATCCATATCCTAGGGTTAGTAAATCATCATTTTAACCTTAGGAATGAAAAAGAAGACTTACCTTGGAGGAACTTGTGATTGGAGATGTTTGGAGAGCTTATCTCAGCTTCAAAATCGTGAAATTTAGGGAGTATATAAGGTCTGGACATTTGGCTGTCATATGGGTAATGTTAGGATTATTTTCCAACTTAATACATAAGATATATATAGAAGTGTGGTCAGGACGGGCCTGCTATACCACACTAGCTATAGCACCAGCTTGATTCTTTTGGAATTCGACCTCTGATGCGCCGCGCCTGCATAACACCACTTTGAAGAATTTTTTCATTTGAAGTTTTGTCCTGGGTGCGAGGCACCTCCCAATCCGCCAAAGATGATAAAATTTTTCTCTAATGTTGAGGGTCAGGCACGATGCGCCTCTCAAAACGCTTACCTTAACAGTGCCTTCGTAAAATGCTCATAACTTTTTACACTAAACTCCTATTGATGAACGGTTGGATTCTTTGGAAGAAGACTCAAACAACTTCAATTTGAAGGTTGAATCACGCAAAATTAATTTGTATATTGGGAGTTATAGTCATTTAATGTTTACCCTTGTAAGAACACACATGAAAGCTCAATTGGTAGGAAAGCTCTGAATGCAACTCTATGCTTGAGGTTCCTTATGACCTTAGTTCGTATACAATGTACTTACCACACTAAAGAATTAATCTTAACACCTAGTTTCCACAAAAATGCTTGTCGGGTTCGGGTCTAGCTACATACCTAGACGGCTTCAAACATAGCCCAAAAGTCTGAGGCATTACAATATCTCCCTCTTGAGATCATTCATCCTCGAATTAAGGCCATGAACATAGATAGGATCTAACCCTAAAACTTTCTCAATATTTTGGTAGAGTTTCTTTCATTCCTATCATGGGTGAATGTAAAAATAGCCTATAGTAAGAAAATCGTAAGCAACAATCATTCAAGAAACCTAATCTGAGCATATACATGGTATAGCATAATCTACTGAGCCATTAAGGCAAATTCTAAGGACTGAGTTCATAGTTTTGAGCATACTAGGAGTCATGAATTTACATACATAATTGGTTTCTTGACATGAGCCTGAGATTTACGGAGTCATGGAGTAAGATTGAGATTGTTGTCTAAAGTTGTTACTTGTCGTTTTGGAAATCTAAACATAGGCATGAGTAGAGTGTAATGTTGAATGAACCATAGGGGAAAGAAACCAGAATAGGAATGGATCGACATCCCATAGATACTGTTTCTGGAACTTCTCTAATAGAACACTCAATACATGACTTGGCCCTTAAACTCATAATCTCCCCCTTAGCTTAAAGTCATCTTCCTGAGGCTGGCTAGGCTAACATCATTAACTCTTGACTTCCCATTTTCCTCTAAAGCTATAACAAAAGGCTTCATACGTATAACCATTTCATACCATCCACGGAATAAATCTCATACTAGAATGCTTAAAGGGATCTTATACCTTATAGTACAACTCTTGGGTCTAGCAACATCAAGGATCAACATAAAAAGCTCATAACATACCTATGGCTACTTTTGGCGAGTTTCCCCGATCCTAATGTGATGACAGGTAGTAGAAGCGGTCCTAATGTCGTCCACTACCTGCACCAACTGATGCACCCTGCTGAGGTAGGTGGACTGTCAGAGCTACTAAAGAGGTGGTTGGGGCTCTACCTTCGCCCTGTTTTTCTATCTGGCAATCTCTAAGCTTATGGCCTGACTCGCCACACCAAAAGAAAGCATCTGAAGCATCCATGCACTTTCCTAAGTGGTTCTTTCCACAGCTCTTGCAAGTTGGATACGTAATCTCCTTTACCCTAGATATGGATGGAACACTAGTTGTCCTTGGTGCTAGAACTAATGACCTCCAATTGGATTGCTCGATATTCACCACTCATCCTTTGCTCAGAATACTCCGAGTCCCCTATCTTTTCCCTCTTACTATCCCTTTCCTTCTCCTTTAACTTCTCTTCCTCGATTTGTTGAGCATCAATCATGAGTTGGGAGATGTCCCTGTCACTAATGAGCATGGAGGTCCTATATTTTTTAACAAAAAAGTTTGAAACTCCTGAGATGAACTTGATTATTCGAGCCCTAGGTTCGAAGACCATCTCCCGAGTGTATCGAGACAACTAAGTAAATTTCAATGTGTATTCCTGGACTGTCATGTCATTTTGTTTTAGGTTGATAAACTCAACAGTCTTTGCTTCCCTCAACTCCTGGAGGAAGAACCTTTCTAGGAATGCTGCTATTAACTCATTCCAACTCACCGAAACTACGCCCTCCCTACCACCTTCCTTCCTTTCATGACCCGAGTCTACACCCTAGACGATACACGGTACTTAGTGCCATAAGTGACCCCAAGCTAACCCATGGTCTAACAATCCACTGATAAAAATAATTATAAAAAAATACTGTTTGAAAAGTGTAAACATATCTAGAAAGATTACTGAACAACCATGTCTGAAAGCCACTACTATCTGATGAGTTGCTGGGAAAAGCCCCCAGCTAACTCTAAAATCTGTCTAAATATGAACTAACTGAAAAGTAAATACCGTCTTAGAAGATGAGGACTCACCAAAAGACAATTGCTACTGAAAACGTCAGAGAGAACTACTGACGATTCTGAGACTGAGAACCGATGCCTGTATGATAATACGATACAATGTAGAAGGTATGCGTCAGTATTTTGAATGTAATGTGTAAGTAAGATATACTATAAGTATAGAAAAATAAGCACTGAACTAAAATAACATGAAATGACCAACTGATACTTAATACTGATAAAAGCTAAGCTATAACTAATGTGGTTAATATTGACCCTAACTCAAGGTCTTGCACATGTCCTGGGACTAACTGATTGAACTTAGCTAAATTGAATTGAACTGAACTAAACATAAACTGTATTGACAAGTGGGAGAGTCTATAACCAACATATAACCATGTGAGCTAAATGTGGGGTCCGATGTATACACCCCATAAGAGAAAGCCCACTGTACCTTGCTAGGGTATAGTGGATGAGCTGGGTGATCACAAGTCTGGGGCCTGTTAGGCCAATAACCTATGGGGGCAACTATCATGACTCAAATATAGGCTTGGATCGAGAGACGTGACCAAAAATCCCAAGAGGCTCCAAGTTGACCCATGGCATGAACATGATATCTAAAATCAACATAATTGAGTGGAAATCTAACATATAATAGGGAGGAAATTTGGAAAATATCATAACATTTAGATATATAACGCACCACTGAAACTGCATAAATGTTATTTCTGAAAAGCCTCTACTATTGACGAGTCGATAAGACAAGACCCCAACTAACTCTTTATAGTCTGAACCTGAAAATAGCCCAGACAACTGATAAAGGGCCCTTGGAAGATGAGGACACACCAACTTTGACTGGGAAGATATAAAAACTAATAGTCTGGCAAATGGCGGGACTGAGCCTGAATCATGAAATGATACCGCACAGAGTATGCCGCTAGTACTTGGAATGTACCAAGTATGTAAGGTAAGTAAAACCGCTAAGAAAGTAAAATGATAAATTATGCATATTGAAAATATAATCAAGATAAGATTCTGAGAGTAGGGCTTGCATGCTATTTTCTGAAATCATGATCTGAACATAACTGAATATCATAATTGAATCAAATGACCCAAAGATGAAAACTGATAATCATGAATAAAACTGAACATTGGATTAAACCTGCTGAAAACATAATAACATGTATGATGAACATGCATAACTGAAATCATGAGGAACAATGGGAGACTCGTCATATAACCAGTATTACCACGATAGAGCTTACGTGGTCCCGACTATCACACTCAAGTGGGCAGAGCTGTCCAAAGCCTTGCCAGGACTAAGGACACTACCATGATATTGATATCAAGCTGAAGGCCCTTTGGGGACAGGGGAAGATCATAAAGGAGGTCCCAAATAATCTAAACATACCTACTTTGGCGCGTAATTCTAAGGCATAGGGTTGACTGACCCTTAGCCTACTCAGTGCTACACACTACTCCCAAAAACATGCATATGCTCTCCATCATTTTTCAACGACGCTGAACCATCATCTAGTGACAAAGCTGACTCATAACATACATGCATAAATCTAAAATCATAACATGAGGATCCTTGGGCTCAAACATACCACAAGCAGAAATAGTGGGTGTATGGACTCCAATATCCATGTGGTAAGCTAATAACATGAAATTTAGATAAATCATGAAACATAATTTATCATATAGGCTTGACCAATACTTAAACATGCTTGACATAGACTTGATCATTCGAAAACATGAACATAGACATGGGTAATTCGAAATCATACTTTCTTCATGCACATCTCATCATACTTGAATACATATATCATAGATCTCAACTTTCATGAACTTTCAGGGATGGACATCATAAATTGCAAAACATGAAAACATAATTTATAATTGAAAACATTGTAAAATATGCCCATTAATCATAATTAAATATTAGAAGCATGCTTAGATCATACCCATGACTGAAACTTAGAGAATTCACATGTTCGGTTAAAACCCCATAGATTCATTAACTAGAATTTCATGAATTAAAGAGGGATTGGGCATGAGTGTGGATGAATGCACCCATTCATAACCCTATATGCCTGTAGAAATATGATTTCACAATTCTCTTGATTGCCCAATGGAAATTTGGGGAAGAACATGAGGAATCTAGGCTTGATCACCCTTAGGAGCTTCTAGTCTTGCATGCATGGAAGACAATAGGCTTAGATTGAACTTACCCCTATTAAAACACACTATTCTGAGCTTAAAACAACGTAGTTTAGGCCTTAGGAACTTAGGAATTATGGAAAAACTCTTAATAAATTCATAGGAAAATACTCACTGCCAGTCCCAACGAGGGACTGGACGACTCATGCCCATCACCATTAGTCGTTGTCTGCTTCTCGTTTCCTGCACTGGAATTTGTCAACACTGGTCACCACAAGGGACACGAAGACTCGTGGTGTGCCCGAGGACTCGTGGTGACTGGTCATTAGATGCACTCCCCAAATTCTTCATCCTTCAGTCAACCCTTGACCACGGACCACCTGACGACTCGTGGTCTCACTCTTGGTTAACCTCCAGTCGACAATTCCAACCAAGTACACCATCCTCCCCCGAGTCACTTAACGACTCGTGGTGCACCTAACGGGTCACTGGACGACTCATCTTGTGACCAAGTGCAGGAAATTATGTTTTCTTTATTTCAACCATCGGGTCAGATCTTAGGGCTTTTAGGGTATGAAAATATCTCCCCCTTGGAAACATTCATCCTCAAATGTGGGAAATCATACTGAAAAGCTGAGAAATGCAATTATCATACTCAAATACTGAACATTTAAGCTGAAAACTGACGGAGTGACTGACTCTGAACTGCACTAAATGACTGAACTGAATTCCTAAATCATACATACATTTATTGACATGAAAGAAACTAGGTGACATGAAATGAACATGAAACTGAATAGAGTACTAGGGAGGAAATTGATACCTTAAGCTGAAACTAAGCTGGAAGAGAATAGATATGGGTATTTAGCCATCATATCTACTTTGGCTTCCCATGTAGCTCCCTCAACATGCTGGTTCCTCCACAATACCTTGACTAAGGGAACTTCTTCATTTCTTAGCTTTCGAACCTGACGATCAAGTATTTACACCAGAACCTCCTCATAACTAAGGCTACCAAGTGGATCACTGAAACACTTCTCTAAGAGAGATACATGAAAAACTAGATGAACTAAAGCTAATACTTAGGGCAACTCCAACTTATATGCTACCTTGCCAACCCGTTTCATAATCCGGTATGAACCAACATATCCGGGACTGAGTTTCCCTTTCATTCTGAACATGATCACTCCCTTCATGGGAGATACCTTCAGAAACACCCAATCATCAACTTCAAACACAAGTTCTCTTCTTCTCACATCTGCATAGGACTTTTGGCGTCTCTGAGTTGTTTTCAATCTTTCCCTTATAATAAGACCTTTCTCCATGGCCTCATGGACTTAATCTAGACCTATCAATGTAGCTTCACCGACCTCGAACCACCCAATAGGTGATCTACACATCGCATAAAGAGCCTCAAACGGAGCTATCTAAATGTTGGAATGGTAACTGTTATTATACGCAAACTCAATGAAAGGCAAATGATCATCCCAACTACCCTTGAAATCAATCACACATGCTATCAACATGTCCTTGAGAGTTTGAATAGTCTGCTCCACCTCACCATCTATTTGCGAGTAAAATGTTGTGCTAAGCTTGACCAGAGTACCAAGTCGAACGATCTCCAAATCTGGGAGATAAATTGAGTACCTCTATCTGATATGATGGACAATGGCACTCCATGAACTGAACTAACTCCTGAATATATAACTTAGCATAATCCTTCGCTGAATCAGTAGTTTTGACCAATAGAAAATAAGCCGCCCTAGTCAACCTGTCTACAACAACCCAAATAGAGTCATACTATTGACGAGTGCAAGGAAACCCTTTGGTGAAGTCCATATTGATTTGATATCACTTCCAAGTAGGGATACTAATGTCTTGGAGCACACCTTTAGCCTTTGATGCTCGACCTTCACCTGTTGACAGTTCAGACACTTAGCCACAAACTCTTCTATGTCCTTCTTCATTCCATTCCACAAATATACTTCCCACAGGATAAGGTACATCTTGGTGGCACCTGGATGTATAGAGTATCTAGAACCATGGGCCTTGTGCAAATCCGATCTCTCTAGTGATCAACATTCGATACACACAAATGACCCTAATATCGAAGCACACCACCTCCCCCTTGGGAGAAGACTTCTACCTTCTAATTCTGAATGGCCTCCTTCAATCTTACCAAAATAGGATTCTCGTCTTGCCTAGCTTTAACTTCGGTCACTAAGGATAATTTTGACTCATTCTGAACAATGACACTGTCATCTATTGAGTCAACAAATCAGACTCCTAGCCGTGCAAGCCGATGAACATCCTTCACTAATTCTTTCCTTTCCTCATCCACATGGGACACACTCTCCATAGAAAGCCTGCTAAAAGCGTCTGCCACCACGTTAGCCTTGCTCGGATGATAGAGGAAACTCATAACATAATTATTAAGAAGCTCCAACCACCTCTTCTGACGTAGATTTAGATCCTTATGGATAAACACGTAATGTAGGCTCATATGGTCCATAATCACATCTACATGAATCCCGTACAGATATCGTCTCCAAATCTTTAAGGAAAATACTACCGCCGCCAACTCGAGATCATGAATCAGATAATTCTTTTTATTGACTTTCAGCTGCCTGGAAGCATAGGCTATAACTTTACCGTGCTACATGAGTACACAACCGAGGCTATAACTTTACCGTGCTGCATGAGTACACAACCAAGGCCAATCCTCGAGGTGTCACAATATTCCACAAACCCATCGGTGCCCTCAGTTAGGGTCAACACTAGTACTGAGGTGAGTCGAGTCTTCAACTCTTGAAAGCTCTTCTCACAAACCTCCGACCATTGAAACCTCAATTTCTTCTAGGTCAATTTAGTCAATAGGGCTGCAATAGATGAAACCCCTCAACAACTCTCCGATAATAACCAGCTAAACTCAAGAAACTCCTAATATCCGAAGGACTCACTGGTCTAGGCTGATTCTTCACTACTTCTATCCTTTGAAAGTCCATTTATACACCCTTGCTTGACACCACATGATCCAAAAATGCCACTAAGTTCAACCAAAACTCGTATTTTCTGAACTTAGCATATAACTGATGATCCTTCAGAGTCAACAACACCACCCTCATATGAGAGGCATGCTCCTCCTTACTCCGAGAGTATATAAGGATGTCATCTATGAACACAATCACGAACATATCCAAGTATGGCTTGAACACCCTATTCATCACATCCATTAAAGCTACAAGAGCATTCGTTAGTCCAAAATACATGACTACAAATTCATAGTGACCATACCGAGTCCTGAAGGCTGTCTTCAGAATATCACTCTCCCAAACCCTAAACTGATGATATCTGGATCGAAGGTCCGTCTCTAAGAAACACTTGGCGCCCTGAAGCTGGTCAAACAAATCATCAATCACGGGGAGAGGATACCTGTTCTTAACGGTAACTTTGTTCAATTGCCGATAATTAATGCACGTCTGAAGGAAACCATCCTTCTTTCAAACAAAGAGAACTGGGTAACCCCATGTGGATTTTCTAGGTCTGATGATACCCTTGTCTAAGAGATCTTTCAACTACTCCTTCAACTCCTTTAACTCGTCTGGGGCCATTCTATAGGAGGAATAGATATAGGCTGCATATCGGGAAGATGGTCAATATCAAAGTCAATCTCCCGCTTGGGAGGAATTTTCAGTAAATCATATGGAAACACTTCTGGATACTCACACACTACAGGAGAACCAGAAGCTATAGTCTTGGCCCTCTTGGCCTTTCTCTCCCACTCACTCACCTGTACAACCTCCATCTGCTGGGCGTATAGAACTATCTATGGAAATTCAATGTCATGATGATGCATCGCAGTCTGGCAATCCTTGACCAAGTAGTCTACAATACCATGCATGAACCGACTCACTCGGGCTCTCTGATCTAACACTATCTCAGGTGTATACGTGGACAGACGAGTGATCTCCAAGGCATACTCCTAAACCATTATCTTCCCTTGCTTCAGGATCACAAACTCGGCTGCCTTAATCTCCCTTATCTCACGAGGGAAGAACCAATACAAAAATGTGGCATGAAACTCATCCCTACCAATAGGGCCTTCTCCAACTGCCCTGCTATCCTTCCAATGTTTGAACCAAATGTGTGCAACCCCTTTCAACTAATACGAGGGTAGATCATCACACTCCTCTCCAGTCACCCCCATGATCTGGGTGATCTTCAGAACCTCATCGATAAACTCATGTGGATCCTCATCCCCCTTTGATTGAATAAAATCTGGAGGGTTCATCCCTAGAAAATCTCTAACTCTTGTCGCCGTCGCATTCTCGTTCTGAGGAACATGCGCTACCGCCTGTTGATTAACCTGGGAGGTCAACGCTTGAGCTAGAATTTGTATGACTGCCCTAAACTCTGCGTGGGCAACCTTCTTGGGTACGTGATCCTCATGGGCTAGTGGGGCTTGCTAGTGCCCATCTCCATTACCATTCTCAAGGCCATTTCCATTTCCATTCCTTCTTCCAATAACTCGGCGAGGAGGCATTATTCTGCAAATGTGTATAGCACAAGTTAGAAGGATAGAGAGACATTTCATTACATGTCATAGATCATGAAAGAAGGGAATATTTCCTAAACGTTTTGTAGACTCTTCATCATAAGTGGGGCACGTTTTACACCCATGAAAAGAGCTACTTTATGCGGCTTTCATACACCCTAGGACACTTCAAAACCTAATGCTATAATATCAAGTTTGTCACGACCCGAACATAGGCCCTGTTTAAGACACGGGACAAAGAACCCCAAGAGGCTCCAAGTCGATCCATGGCATGAACATGATATATAAAATCAACATAATTGAGTGGAAGTCTAACATATAATAAGGCAAAAATCTAGAAAATATCATAACATTTGAATATATAACACATAACTAAAATTGCATACATGCTCTATCTGAAAAGCCTCTACTACTGACGAGTTTATGGGACAAGACCCCAACTAACTCTCGATAGTCTGTACCTGAAAATACCCTATAAAACTAATAAAGGGCCCTTGGAAGACAAGGAATCACAAACTCTGGCTGGGAACATGCTAAAACTAGAAGTCTGGCTAGTGGCGAGACTGAGCCTGAATATCCGAGCTTGTATAATGCAACAATACAACATAGAGTATGTGGTTGGCACGTGGAATGTACTGAGTATGTAAGGTAAGTAAAACCGCTATGCAAGTAAAATAATAAATCATGCATTTTCAAAACATAATCAAGATAAAATTCTAAGAGTAGGGCTTGCATCCTATTTTCTGAAATCATGATCTAACCATAACTGAATATCATAACTGAATCGAATGACCCAAAGTTGAAAACTGATAATCACGAATAAGACTAAACATTGGGTCAAACCTACTGAAAACATCATAACATGACTGATGAACATGCATAACTGAAATCATGAGGAACAATGGGAGACTCATTATATAACTGACATTACCACGATAGAGCTTACGTGGTCCCGACTATCACACTCAAGTGGGCAGAGTCGTCCAAAGCCTTTCCAGGACTAAGGACGCTACCATGATGCCGGTATCAAGCTGAAGGCCTTGGGCTCATAAGTGAAAAGGCTCAGTCACAATATACATGCATAAATCTGAAATCATAACATGAGAAGCCTTGGGCTCAAACATACCACAAGATGAAATAGTGGGAGTATAGATGATCTTGGGCAAAATAGCATGCCCAAATGATGCTTTATAACTTAGTTTTGTCTTGTTTAGCTACTTATTTATATACATTCTCATGTAATATTATGTAATTGTGAATATATATACTAACCAACATGATTAGTTCTTGTTTTTGTAGGTTTAAAATGAATTTGAGGAACTAATCCATGAGTTGGTGAAGTGGAGGCATGGAATCGAAAGTAAAATGCGAATGTCGGCAAGGAGGATGCGCGAAACAGCCCACCTGCGCGTTGGAAACGTGCCACGGCAGGCAGGCTGCGCCACCAAGGGTGTGTCATGGCCCCTAACGCGTTGCACAAGCAGCGTGCCACGCTGCCAACGCGGAAAGGGGCTGCCTGGCATGTCTTTTATGCGAATTCCAGATTGCCTACGCGATTCCTCCGTGTCACGGAGGTAAATTGGCGCGATAACCTCTGTGACACGGATCTATTTCATGTCGGGCATAATTTTATACACCTCTCATTTACTATAAATAGGTCCCTTAGATCCTAAAAACATTTCGTCACGATTTATTTCTGAAAAACTACCAAGGAGTGAAGGGAGAAGTGGGAGAACTCACCTAGGGTTCATCAATTCCATCTTCTCTTCTACCAATTCTTGTAAGTATGTTACTTTAATTATGTTTTCATGTAATTATACGAACTTGAGTGGCTATAGCCCTTCCTATAGGGTTGAAACCACATGGTATGATGGTGACTATATGATTTTGTTTTGGTTTTAAGTTATTGATTGTTGTTTTGTTCTACATTCTTAATTATAGTTGTTTTTATGATTGATAAACATGAAAACACACACGTTACAACTAGATTAAATCTTGAGAAAGTAAACCTAGGCAAGAACAAAGAATGTAGGGAGCAAGTTTGTATCTTATGATATAATTCGCAATTAGGATAAGAAATTATACCTAATTTGCCTTGCTTGGTTGATAAAATGGTATGAGCTAGACACAAACTTAGAATTATCACATCACCACTCGTAGAAGTAGTTGTGAAGCTAAGTTCGGTTAAATGGTTAGAGGTACGAAAGTCCCTAATCAAGAGCATAAACCCCGTAAACCACATCCACGTAATTGAATTGCCCACGAACAAGAATGTCACATCCCTGCTCAACGATGTAGTTCTGAGGCTAGTTTGTTATATTTAGAGGCTCGAAAGACCATGAACATGCAGTTTTAATTATGTGAAACGACAATTGATAATTCCATACTTAAACCATTACAAAGTGTAGTATCGCATGGTTATCCGGCGTTAGCCCTAGTTGCTCCTTGAATGTTTTCAGAGTATTTCAATGACCACCCCAAGACTTAGTTAAACTTTATCGAAAAAGTCTAAATCAACACTTGCGAAAGTTAATATCACACCTTAACTTGGTAATTAGCTGAATTGGTCCAGTTCCTGTGTGTTCGACATCCGGCTCTTAAAAAGGGCCACTGTATTACTTGTAAGATCACGTACACTTGCGTGTGCGCTGCTGCGCAGTCTCAACATGTTTTTGGCGTCGTTGCCAGGGACTCAATGAAGTTTAGTAAATTTGTCTGTTTTTGTGTGATTTTTAAATTTTCTTAAGTGTTGAGAAACTTGGTCTTAGTCTGACTTATTGCAGGTGACAGGTTGTCTTGCCGAGCTGGCTAGGAATAGAGAGATTGTGGAACTGTTGCTTGAACCAGAACGTCAAATTCATTTGCGAAGGAGAGTAGCTCTTGAGAAAAAGCTGAAAAGACTTCAAGAAAAGGTACAACGACAACCACCCGCAGGACAAGCACAATTGCCACCGAAAGCAATGACAGCCAGACCAGTTCGCGATGTGGCAATCCCACAAGCGACGAATGTGAACTCTTGTATCCGTAAACCGGAACCTGGAGGGAACATTGAATTGAAATAGAACATGGTGCAGCTGTTACATTCTAGTGGTCAATTCACTGGGATGGCACATGAGGACCCGCAGCAGCACTTACAGAACTTTTTAGATATTAGTGACACTTTCGTCCCCACCGGAGTGTCCACAGACTATGTCCGACTTACTCTCTTCCCATTTTCATTGTTTGGAGAGGCCAAAAGGTGGTTGAAAGCTGAGCCACCAAACTCCATAACTTCTTGGGATGATTTGGCGAAGAAGTTCTTGATCAGATTCTTTCCTTCAGGCAAGACTGCAAAATTGAGAAGTGAAATACTGAGTTTCAAGCAGAGGCCTGATGAGAACTTATATTTGGCTTGGGAGAGATTCAAGTCATTATTAAGAGACTATCCCCATCCCCAGAAATCCAATGACGTGCTGGCCCATACCTTTGTATAAAGTCTAAACCCACACACCAAAATTTTGCTAGACTCTGCATCGGGTGGGCAAGCTTTAGAGAAGACGTATGATGAGTTGTACACGCTGTTGAATAGAATTGCACAGGGAAATCCAGAGTTGCATAGTGAGTCATCGAGAGGGGAAAGAAAAAGAGCAGGGTTGATAGAGGTAGATGGTATGAATACCATGGCGGCACAGCTAGCTTCATTCCAGCATCATATTATGACTCAGTTCGGTAAACTGAGTATGAACCAACAACAGGGTCAGGTTAATTCAGTTCAGCAAGCTCCGAGTTGGTGTGAAATTTGCGAAAACAATGGGCACAATGCAGAATCTTGTGGAGACAATCCGAAATCAGTCAATTTTTTTGGGAATGTACAGAGGAACACTCATAATTTTGGAAACAACTACAACAAAAATTGGCAGAGCCACCAGAATTTTTCTTAGGGTGGAAATCAAAAGCAAAGTTATCAGCAACCTCAACAGTAGCAGTATCATCAGAATAGGTAGAATGATGGCCATTTAAGTAGCAACATTGAGGAAACGTTGAAGAAAATCATGGAGTCCCAGACTCAGTTAGCAGAAAATCAGTCGAGGATGGCATCAAACTTGAAGAATCAGCAGTTGGCCACCCGCAATCTAGAAAAGCAGATGGGTCAGATAGCAGCTGCTCAAAACATGAGATCGCTGGGAGGACAACCAAGTGACACAGATCCTAACCCCCTTCAGGTCAATGCCATCAGTCTGAGGAGCGGCAAACAATTAGCTGATGCAGTGCCAAAATAGAAGAGAAATGAGGTGCAGCCAGAGTTGGTTAGACAAGGATCATCCACTGACAAGGGAGAGAATCAGAGTGTTGTGCAACAAAATGCACAATCTTCATTGCAGCCAGCACAAAGACCACCACCACCATTTCCTCAGAGATTCAGAAAGAGCAAGGAGGAGGAATGCTTCAAAAAGTTCTTTGAGATTTTCAAAGAACTTCACATAAATTTGCCTCTTATTGATGTTTTGCAGGGAATGCCCAAGTATGCTAAATACTTGAAGGATGTGATAGCCAATTGGTGGATGTCCAGACAGTAGCACTGACGGAGGAGTGCAGTCATAGGGTGTTGAGCAAGATTCCTAAGAAGCTCAAAGACCTAGGGAGTTTTACCCTTCCCATACAAATTGGTAAAGCTGAAGTACTATGAGCCCTATGTGATTTGGGGGAAGAAGTTAATCTAATGCCCCTATCTGTATTTAACACCCTGGGGTTGGGGAAACCTCGACCAACAAGATTGATGCTGCAGCTGGCGGATAAGTCGTGAGTGGCACTGGATGGAATCATAGAGGACCTTGTCATCAAAGTAGTTAAGTTTATTATACCTGCTGATTTTATTATATTAGATTTTCATGTTGATGAACAGGTACCCTCAATCTTGGGACGACCATTCTTGGCCACCGGAGGAGCGATTATTGACTTAAGAGCAGGGACTCTAAAAATGAGGGTCGAGGATGAATAAGAACTCTTTCGAGTATACCAAGATATGAACCCAACCACACACTACAGAAACCTTAGTAAGGTTAGTGTGTTGTTATAGGATAAGTTTGGGGTGGTAGATTTCACAGGTCCACAGCCAAAGGTAACGATAAGTGTTCAGCCCGAGTCTGATAAAGGGCTTCAGTTTGTGAAGAAGTTGGAGGAAGAGAGGAACAGAGTGGAGTATGTTTCCTCTAAAAATTAAAAGAAAAGGAGATGGTTCTTGAAAGGGAACCCAGGCATGAGGATGTCCTGAAAAGGATAGTTCACGTCGTGCCACGACGTAAAATAAGGCGCTGCTTGGGAGGCAACCCAAGGGTACCACAGGTACAATGTGCGATTGTTGTTTATGTTGATTTTGGTTATTTTCAACTTGTGTTGTTTTTGGTGGAAAGTTAGGAACAGATGAAGGGGAAGTCTAAGTACCCGTGGAGGAGGAAGCTAACAAGCATGGAAGAGAAAAAGTGTGGGGTCAAACACCCACTTGTGCAAATTTGAAGAAAAACATGTTGTTAGCTAGGAATAGAGGCCAAGGAGTATTTCTCATCCTTTTGAATTTTAATTAGATGCTTTGGGGACATATCATGATTCAAGTGTGGGGTGAGGGAAATTTCAATTTCAAAAATTTTGTGCTTAATGATTTTGGTGAATGTAGTGCTTGATACATATTGGAAAAATTTTTGAGTTGAGCAAGACTTCACCACCCATTGGTTTTTCTTTTCGGTTCTTTTCCGACGAGGGGTCTTTGAACCGAAGAATAAAAATTTTCTTTGTCTGTATATAATGTTTTTAGTCATAGTTAGAGACTATTTCCAACTATGGATGGATGACGACCGTCTTGAGGAAAATTAGTCAATAGGTTTTGGTTTTTGAACCCGTAGCTAATTGATGGCTTGATGTTCTTGTTATGTGCTATAC
>JACEIK010001373.1:169290-228463 GCA_018107945.1 Datura stramonium
GAGTGCCCTTGTCTATTATTTCAGACCGAGGTACTCAGTTTACCTCCCAGTTCTGGCGGTCTTTTCAGAAGGGACTTGGGACTCAAGTCAAGCTCAGCACGACCTTTCATTCGCAAACGGATGGCCAATCCAAGCGAACAATCCAGACTCTTGAGGACATGTTGAGGGCAAGTTTATGGATTTTAAAGGTAGTTGGGATGATAATTTTCCCTTAATTAAGTTTTCTTATAATAACAGCTATCACTCTAGTTTCCAGATGGCACCGTTTGAGGCTCTTTATGGGCGAAGGTGTAGATCGCCCATCGGATTGCTTGAGGTTGGTGAGGCAGCCATGATAGGACCCGATTCGGTTTGTGAGGCCATGTTAAAGGTCCAATTGATAAGGTACTAGTTGAAAACCGCTTAGAGTTGTAAGAAATCATATGTTGATGTGAGGAGAAAAGATCTGGAGTTTGATGTGGATGACTAGGTATTTCTCAAGGTATCTCCCACGAAGGTAGTCATGCGGTTTGGAAAGAAAGGGAAACTCAGTCCCCGATATGTAGTACCAAGTGGTGAGAAGAGTTGGTAAGGTGGCATATGAGTTGGATTTTCCATCAGAGTTATCTTTAGTATATCCCGTGTTTCATGTGTCGCTTTTGAAGAAGTGCTTGGGAGATCCAGCTTTAGTGGTTTCGGTCGACAGTATCGGTGTAAGAGACATCCTCAACTATGAAGAAGTTCTGATGGAAACATTAGATTGTAAAGTCCATAAGCTAAGGAACAAGGAAGTAGCCTCAGTTAAGGTTTTATGGAGAAATCAGCATGTTGAGGGAGCTACGTGGGAAGTCGAAGTAGATTTGATGGCTAAATACCTGCATTTATTCTCTACCAGCTCAGTTCCGACTTGAGGTATCAGTTTTACTCTATGATTCCATTTAGTTTTCATGTTCAGTTCATGTGTTCAAGTTTGTTTTATGTGTATGAATGTGTATGTGAAGCATGCGTTCAATTCAGCTATATGTTATGAATCGGAGATAGTCATTCCGTCAAAATTTCGGTTAAAATTATCAGTGTTTGTATATGATAATTGCATGTCTCTATTTTCTTCTTGTTTCTAACATTCGATGATGAATGTTCCCAAGAGGGAGATATTGTAATACCCCAGAAGTACATAGGAATAAACCCGAGAGTGAAAGGTTGAAAAGTATAGAAATTTGGGAAAAAGGCTGCAGGACGAGTCAAGGTACTACTCGTGGTATCAAACCACAAGCCGTTGTAACAAGTCGTTAGTTGAGATTAGGCTGGGTGACAGTATAGACAACGGGTGACATGACGACTTATTGTGGGATACAATGAGTCGTTGTTAGCAGTCGTTAGAAGAAGTTGGGTTCTTCAGGTAGGTTATAACGGGCCTCCTAACGACCCATCAGGAGATACAATGAGTCATTAGTTGTGGTCGTTGTTGGAGGATAAGGTTTCCAATGGTCTTGACGGAAGGGAATCAATGACTCATCGTTGGTTGTGACGAGTCATGGTATGGCCCGTTAGAAGATAAGATGCCAAGGTCCATGAGCAAACCACGGACAATGTAACGGATCGTGGGTAGATAGGACGAGTCGTCCTGATCGTCCGTTGGTTGGTTCCAAAAGTAGACTTTTAGCAGTGCATATGATGAGTGACATGACAGGTCGTCGTTGGTTTCAACGACCCATTAGTGTTGTCCGTGGGTTCCATCCGTCCAGATTTCAGGGTAGGTTCATTAAGGGTAATTCTAACATTTTCACGATATGAGGCCCTAAACTATGTCGTATTGGCTCGGGAAAGATGTGTTTTTAAGAAAATGACCTATTCTAAACTCTCATTCATGCATGCCAGAATATTGAAGGAAATCTAAGGAGATTTTAAGCTTTTCACTTCAATTCTTTCAATTTTATTCTTGGGATTCTAAGGAGAGTTAAAATCTGATAATCCCAGGTGTGTAAGGCTATCAATGGGTTAATTCTTCCACGCCCATGCCCCTACTCTATGATTTTACTTAAAATTTATCAAAAACTCATGGGGTATTGTAATTTATTTATAAAAATCAAATGNGAGGTTTTGATTACTTTCTCCCGGGATACCAATACCTCAACGTACTACTCTATGATTTTACTTAAAATTTATCAAAAACTCATGGGGTATTGTAATTTATTTATAAAAATCAAATGATTTAATTATGGGTTTTGTGATTTTGAAATAATATCATAATCTATTGATTCTGATCATATTTTGAGATTTAAATTGATTATGATACTGTTGATTTTGATTTCTAAGCAATTAAGCATAATTGTGCATGCCCCATGATGAATCGATTTATGATCTATTTTTCCATTGATGTTCTTTAAAAATCCAGCATGAATTATATTTTAAATTATGAATTTATTATGTTATCCAATATGATTTTATGAAATTCAAGCTATATGCATGATCTACAAGTATGTATGAATCTTATTAATCATGAATTATATTTTCGGTCGACTCACGGGCCTCATGTCAGGGATAGTTCACATATGTTCAAGCATGTTTATGATTATCATGATTTAACTAGCCCATGAACTCATGTATGTATTATTATGAGCACTATATATGTTTTGGAAGTAGTATCGAACACCGAGTAGGTTCGGGGCTCAAGTTAAGCCACGGATCTCATGAACTACATGTCACCGTAGGTATGTTGCGACCCCTTTCATGTTAGTCCCTAGCCCAAATGGCCCTTTTCATGGTGATATCACACTTTTATGATTCTACCCTTGGCAAGGTACGAACACCCTCCCGACTAGGGTTACAAGTCGGGCTTCGTGTGTGCTCATATGGGGTATGTCGGTTAAGAGAATCTCCCATTATTCCTCATGATTTATGCATGTTATGATTATGTATGTTGGCTCAAGTCATGTTAAGTAAATCTTTTATATTATGATATGATTATGTTTATGTTACGAATGTTTAAAAAACCTTGAGCCGTATGATATGTTATTATAATTTACGATATGAGCATGATGTCCTACTCTTTTGATCATTTATGAACTTTATACATGTTTTAAATGTCCGTTTCACTTACCTTGCATACTCAATACATTTCACGTACTGAGTGCATACCTTCCATGCTGTATCATTTCATGATACAGGTCCCGATTCTCAGGCTCATCCTTAGTCGTAGATAGTTTCAGATTTGCTCTCAGCATTCTTGGTGAGTCCTCATGTTTCGAGGGCTGTATGTTCAAACTCTATGTTGTTCGTTCAATTTATGGATATTTGATTAGTTGGGGAGTTCTCCCATCAATCCGTTCTTCATGTTTAGAGGCTTATTAGACTACAAGTTGTATTCAACCGTATTGAATAAGTCTTGTACTAATTTTCCCCTTTGTCTATGTTATGATTACGTTTTTATACGTTAAGTCTTGGATTAGATGTATGCTCATGCAATGGGTCGACATGGAGTCTCTTTGGGGGCTCCTTGTCCCGTGTCTACGATCCAGCTGTACGTTTGGGTCGTGACATGAATAGGCTTAAAGTGAACTTACCCCTCTTAAAACACATTATTCTGAGCTTAAAACAACATAGTTTAGGCCTTAGGAACTTAGGAATTACAAAAAAGCCCTTAATAAATTTGCAGGAAAATACTCACTACCAGTCCCAACAAGGGACTGGACGACTTGTGCCCATCACCACGACTCATGGACTGCTTCTCGTTGCTTGCATTGGAATTTGTCAACACTGGTCATCACGAGGGACACCACGACTCATGGTGTGCCTAATGACACATGGTGACTGGTCGTTAGATGCACTGCCCAAATTCTTCATCCTTTAGTCATTCTTTAGCCACGGACCACCTGATGACTCGTGGTGGTGGCCACGACTCGTGGTGGTGGTCACAACTCGTGGTCTCACCCGTGGTCAGCCTCCAATCAAAAATTCAAACCAAGTCCACCCTCCTCCCCATGAGTCACTTAACGACTCGTGGTGCACCTAACTGGTCACCGGATGACTCGTCCTGTGACCTAGTGAAGGAAATGCTGTTTTTTCCATTGTAACCCTCGGGTAAGATCTTAGGGTTTTTGGGGTATTACAACAACATAGTTTTGGGAACCTTGGTGCACTGGAAACCCAGTCCGCTCAGTGCTAAGTACTACTCCCATTAGATAGTCCTAGCTTGACTACAAGTTGATAGCTCGAGGATGGGGTCCTGGACAAAGTCAGGAATGCTTATTTGGAAGTAACCTGAGAGTCTGTAGGACCAGATAATTGAAAACTGGTGTTCTAAGACTAGCCAGAGCTGCTTATATGAAAGCGTTGCAACCGTCTAAAGAACTAATTGATAATTGATACTGATGGTTCTAAGATTGGTCAGAGCTGCTTATCTAGAAGTGTCGTAACCATCTAAAGAACTAACTGACAACTGAAACTATAGAGTATTACTGAACTGAACTCCTCAAGAACTAACTGTTGTCAAACTGATTAGCTGACTTACTGTAAGATATTGAAAAAAGATAATTGCTATCTGAAATCTAACTAGCATTCAAACTGATTGTGAATCCACAAAATGGAAATAACATGAAAATTCAAGAACTAATAGAGTCAAGTAGTACTTATATCTAGACAATCATGCAAGACCTAGTTTACTGTATTCGCTGAACTAGGGCTAAACAATATTTCATGAAGGGAAACATGCTTAATAAATGATGAAAACATTGCAAGAGTTCACAAGGATTTCAAATTCACAATAATATTCATAATCTTGCTGAAGCTAACCCTATTTCTGATATTCAAGGCTAAGACAGACAAGCAATTACAGAAGGGTTTTGGGGCACAAGGGAAGAACCATTCCCTTGTTGAATTCTCACATACCTGGTGTAGATGTCCCTGAGAAAAACCCTTGTGAAATTTGAGAATAAAATTGAAACCCTTGATCCTGCTCTATACTTCCTAACTGAGTTTTCTATGTTCTGATTTTGAGAGAATTAGAGGAATGAGGGGAAAATGTCGACTAACTCCCTAAATCCCTCTGAAAATAACCCTAGACGACATAGTTTTGGGATTAAAAGGTGGGAAGTTAAAAAAATGAATGCGAAAAAGACTAAAAAACTGCCCGTCTGCCAACAACGAGTCACACAATTAGTCATTGATCTAACCCATGGCTCGTTGGAGACCGTCGGTGGTTCTGTGTCTGGGGATACCTAGTTATTGGAATTGAATAATTGATGGAAATAATGACCCATTAAATGCGAAAAGGAGTCGTTGCATCCTACCATTTTCACTGGAGGAGATTTTTCACCCTCTCTGGATTTTCTCAACGGCTCCCTTCGACGGGTCATTGTTCCCTTCAACGACTCGTTACTGGGGATTTTCAGTTCTGCGGCTGATCTAGTAAGCTTATGGACTGCCACCAACGGATCAATACAACGGTCTGTTACTCAGAGCAATGGATCTTCGAAACTCATTGGATCTAGGAAGGTGACTGCTAGGACTGATAATACTCATAACAACGATCCATTGTTACTAACAATGGCTCATTGGTGGAGTCATTCTGAGGCAATAAAATTTTTGGATCATTTCTGGTTTTCATGCAAAGTATGAGTTTGGTCTAGGAAACTTTTGGGGTGTTACACTTCCACTGTCTAAACCATATATAGGCTACCCCCTTTTGTTGATAAGACGCTAAATCTGCAGTCTCCTCCATGGAGATCCCTATAATCTAGGTGATTTTATAAATCTCGTCTATGAACTCTTGGGGATCCTCATCCGCCTTCAACCCATAGAACTCCAGCGGGTTCATTTTAATGAAATCTCACACCCTTATTTCCATAGCATTCCTTTAGGGATCATAGGTGCAACTACCTGTTTGTTTATTTGTGCGGTAATGGCTTGTGCTAAATCTTGGAACACAACTTAAAACTCTGCATGGGTAACTTTCTCATTCATCGGGTCCTTTAGAGTTGGTGGGGCTGGGTGACTCCTATTGTTGTTTCTCCTTCCATTTGTGTTTCTAGGATGCATTATCTGCGAATGCGTAGAGCATGAGTTAGAAGGGAAATTTTAGAGTTTACACTATATCACACAATAAGAACCATAAAAGAAGCGAAATTTCCTAAACGTCTTGTAGCCCGTTCCTTATAAATATGGTGTCACGACCCAAACATAAGGCCCAGTTAGAGACAGGGGACAAGAAACCCTGAGAGCCCCAAATCGACCCATGGCATAATCATAGCATAATGCAATCAAAATAACAACTAACAGAAAACATAACTGAGTGGAAGCAAACTGAAAGAGTCTAATTTAAAACCCATAAGAACATAATCTAATAAAACTCTCATACAAAAGCTGAATCTAATTATACAAATTGGAAAGCCTCTACTACACCAATGAGTTGTTGAGACATGCCCCCAACTAACTCCCGAAGTCTGAAAACTGAAACATAAATGAAATAGAAGCCATAAATAGCGTTCTCGAGAGATGAGGACTCACCACAAGCAGCTGAGATGGGAATGGAGCGTATCTAACCACGTGGCTGAGTCTGAAAACCTGAATCTATATCATGAAATGATATAACACATAAAGTATGTGGTCAGTACTTGGAATGTACTGAGTATGTGGGAAGCATAAATAAACTAAACATGCAAGTATACAAGAGGGAAGTAAACTGAATGCATCACTAAACATATAACTGAGCTGAAATACAATGACCCTGTCTGAGATATACATATGTATTGACATGAAGCTTTTATTTGAGAATATTTTCTTAAGTGTAATCAAACTGATGCATAAGGGTCATGTGTTGTACATATACTAAGAATTGAACTTGTCACTGATATCATACATTGTACTGACTATGTACTGATAACTTAGTTTGAATCCTACTACTGATTTTAATTGAAATCTGAAATTTATGGAGCTGAGCTGAACTGATATCGTAGAATAAGGGAGACAATCTTTGCTATGGAGAGTCCCTGACTGACTAAGGGAAACATTCTATGCTATGGAGACTCCCTGACTGACTAAGGAAAACATTCTCTGCTATAGAGAGTCTCTGACTGACTAAGGAAAACATTCTCTGCTATGAAGAGTCCTGATTACACTCGAACATAGAGATCACTGGTCTGATGTCATTGGTCTAGTCTAAGTCACTTCAGCTAATCAGAGACATGAGCATTCAACTAATTACATCATATTGAATTCATTTAGAGTTGGTTAAGGCTACTTTCTACTAACAACAAGACCAACAGTTTGAAGGATCATTCTTATTCTTTATCATCATGATTCATATCATCATACTCCTGAATCATCGTTTACAATATATATTCTACATTCATGAGAAATCTATAGGATCAGATCATACTTTATACATATGCACAACCTTTAAATCCCGTGTTCATAGCATATGTCATATACCCTAGATTCACGTAAGTTCCATAAGTCCAATTCATACTTTAACACATACCCAAACTCATAGTGAAGGCATAAACGTATTTCACATCCACCCAAGACCATAAGTTCTAATCGTATCTCAACATATATATTAAATCATATATTCTATATTTACGAAACCCATATGATCAATTCACACTTTAAGCATATGTAATGAGTTCATGGTAAGAGCATGCGAATATTTAGTGAACCCATTTTGAAATTTATGATAAATCATGGTGAATATCAATAATCATGCTATCCACATATCATGAGCATACATCGAGAACTAGAAAGTAGTTTTGTAAGAACACATGGTTATTAATCATTATGGGTCTTAGAATTCATAGAAGGCATATAATAAATCATTCATATATTGAAATCCTAGAACATACTTTTCTAGAAATCTAGGGATTTGGGGTTTAAGTAAAAAAATTTGGGGCACAAGGAGGAAAGGATGTCCTTGTTGAAAACCCACATACCTAATTAGAAGGAATCCTCCACTTGAACTTGAATCTTGAAGCCCTTGAAGAAGCCCTAGGTGATCCTTGAGCTTTGAGAGAGGGGATGAAGAAGAGTTTGAGAGGGTATTTTGATGGAGAGAGAAGTTAGGCTAGAAGGAACCCTTAATAACATCTCATCATACACTCAAAATAGCGTAGTTTAGGATATTGAAGCATAGGATCTTACAGAATCACCCTTGGAAATTTGCAGGAAAAATCTATTTTCCAGTCCGTACGAGGCACTCCACAAGTCGTGGGGTTGAAAACAACTCGTGGTGCCAAGTCATGGAGTGCACTGGAAGTTTTCTCGAAATTTCCTCTAATCTATCAATGACTAACTTCACATGTCATTAGCTGACTTAACAGCTCGTGACTCCTTCCGTTATCACCGAAGCCCAAAAATCCTGCTCTTCCTTCCCACGACTGACATGATGAGTTGTTACATGGTAGGACGACTCATCCTATCATATCATTGTCACCACTGCCTGGGACCCCATTTGAATTCTAGCATTTCTTCTGAATTGTCTGCCTAATGACTCGTCGTGCCATCCGTTGTCACTATACTTCACTGCCACCTCTTGGTTGCTTGCCATGAGTCTAACCACGACTCATTGGGCCACCTAACGAGTCGTACCATGACTCAATCTGAGGTGAGATTCCCACTATTTTCTGAATTCTTTCTTTATGTATGGGGTGTGTTCTTAGAAACTTTCGGAGTGTTACGATATCTCCCCCTTGGGAACATTCGTCCTCGAATGTTGGCCAAACATGCTGAAAAATGGGGAAAGAACTGATATCTCAAATACTGAACGTTTACAACTAAAACTGATGGAGTATCTGACTCCGGGCTGACTTACATATCTGAACTGAATATCGGAATCATACATGCATGCTAAGACATGAGAGGGACTGAAAGACATGAAACTGACATCGAACTAGATAGAACATTGAGAAGGATTCTTTACCTCTTTTTGGCACTGAGCTGATACAAACTGAGCCATCATTATCAAATCGCTCCCTGATATTGAGCTAGAATTCATGATATCTGTACTATCTGAAAGTAAAGAATTCATGAGCATGAATCATTCATGACATCTAAAACTGAGCACATACGTGACGTACCCTTATCTACTGAGCTACTAAAGCAACTTCTAAAGGCTGAGCTTGAGCTGAACATACAAGAAGGCATAAGTGAACACATATAGCTGGTTTATAACATGAAGATGAGACTTAAGGATTCATAGAGTAAGGCTACCATCGTTGTTTGAAGCGGATATCTAGAAATTCTGGAGGTCTGCACGTAAGAATGGGTAGAGCATAGCTTTAACTGTAATAAAAGTGGAATTATCTGAACCTGAAGGGATTAACATACCGTAAATGTTAGGGCTAGAAATCCCCTACTAGAATACTCAAGATTCGACTTGTCTCACAAACTTACCATCTCCCCCTTAACATGAAGCCACCATTCTAAGGCTCCTAAATCATTCTTAAGGTTGGAGCTAAACCACTACCTCTTGATGTATCCTCCACCCCCGACATATACTGTAAGTCTCATACTCATAGCTACTTTACACCATACATTGACAATCTCTCCTCTACAACATCACAAGAGATTCTTATTCAATATTGGGGTTTTGGGTCTAGAAACATGAAAATAGGAACGTGAGAAATTTATAACATACCTGTGACTACTTTTGGCGACTTGCCCTTATCCTGATGTGTTGCCAAGGTGTAGGAGCAGTTTTGACGCTATTCGCCACTTGCGCAAGATGATGCCTCATGCTGAAATGGGCGGTTCACAGGAACTATAAAATAGGTGGTTGTGGCTCTGCTCTCACCCTGCTTAGCTGCTGTGCAATCTAGGTGCTTATGACCCAACTTGCCGCATAAAAAACAAGAATTTGAATCGTACATGAATTCTCCCAAATGGTGCTTCCTACAACTCTTACAAGCTGGATTGGTAATCTCTCTTACCCTGGGTCTGTATGGAACACTGGCTGCCAAAGGTGCTGGGGCTAATGATCTCTATTTGGAGCATGAGCAGTGTCCACCACTCGGTCTCTGAGGGGAAAACTCTGAATCTCCTGTCTTAACCCTCTTGGCCTCTCTCTCTCTCTTCTTCCTTCACCTATTCCGCCTTTATTCGTTGAGCGAATATCACCAAACATGGAAAGTCTATGTCCTTGAGAAACATGGAGGTCCTGCACTCTTTGATCAAGGAGTCTAACACTCCATTCACGAACTTACTCACACAAGCCCTCTAGTCAGCTACCATCTCCGGTGCATACTTGGATAACCAGATAAACTCCAACGTGTACACCTGGAAAGTCATGCCGTTCTGCCTCAAGTTGATGAACTCAGCCGCCTTTGCCTCCCTCATCTCCATAGGGAAAAACCTATCTATGAACACAGTCATAAACTCATCCTAACCTACGGGGGCTGCTCCAAATCCCTACCTATCTCTCCACTGACAAAACCATATGTGAGCTACTCCTTTAAACTGGTAGGAGGCTAAGTCTACGCTCTTCGTTCCTGTCACCCCCATGATTTGGGTTATCTTCTGGATCTCCTCTAAGAAATCATACGGGTCCTCGTCCACCTTTGACCCTAAAAATTTGGGTGGATTCATTCTAAAGAAGTCTCTTACCTTAGCTGCCGCTAAATTCTCATTCTGGGGAATATGAGCAATCTCCTGCCGATTAATCTAGGTGGTCATGGCCTGCGTCAACGTGTGAAAGGCTGCCCTGAACGTGGAATGAGTAACATGGTCGTCCATCGTGTTCGCTGGGGCTAGTGGGGCTTGCTGGCGCCCATTACCATTTCTTCTTCCATTCGCTCATCTAGGAGGCATTATCTGCGAGCGCTTAAAGCACGAGTCAGGGGAGGAACTGCTAGCGTTTCATACTCTACGCATGATAAGAATCATGAAGAAAAGGGAATATTACTAAAATGTCTCATAGCCTCATCGTTATAAGTGTATCATGCTTCACACCCATGAAAAAGCTCTACTTAATGTGGATTTCAGACACCCTAGGACACTCTAAACCTTTGCTCTGATACCAAGTTTGTCACAACCCGAACATAGGCTCAGTTCGAGACACAGGACAAGGAACCCTGAGAGGCCCCAAGTCGACCCATGACATAATCATAGCATAACACTATCGGAATAACAACTAACAAAAAACATAACTGAGCGGAAGCTAACTGAAAGAGTCTAATTTAAAACCCATAGGAACATAATCTAATAAAACTCTAATACAAAAGCTGAATCTGTTTATACAAGTCTGAAAGTCTCTACTACACTGATGAGTATCTGGAACAAGCCTCCAGCAAACTCCCAAAGTCTTAAAGCTGAAACATAAATGTCACGACCCGAACATAGCCCCGAATCGAGATACGGGACAAGGAACCTCGAGAAGCTCCAAGTCGACCCATGGCATGAACATACCTCCAACTCAATCAAAGAGATAAGCGGACGAACATCATAGATAACATAGTGGAAGAACATCAAAGATAACATAGCGGTAGACTTAAACAAATCACAACATCCGAGTTTACACAGGAGTTTAAAGCTGAAATAAAACTATGTTTGAGAAAGCCTCTAACACCGATGAGTTGATCAGACAAGATCCCCAACTAACCCACAAAATCTAAAAACTGAATATATGACATACAGCTACTAAGGAAAGGTCCCTCTCATGATGAGGACTCACCAACTGAAGCTGAGGCTAGACAACTCCGGGTGTAGAACTAGAGACGTGACAGAGTCTAGATATCAAAAAGTAGGGTATGCGGTCAGTGCATGGAATGTATTGAGTATGCAAGTTAAGTAAAACCACTCAAGTAGTAAAATTATAAAATCATGCATAATATAAACATAACCAAGATAAGATTCGGAGAGTAGGCTTGCATGCTATTTTCTAAAATCATGATCTGAACATAACTGAACATCATAACTAAATCGATTGAGCCAAAGATGAATTCATAATATCATAAGTAAAATTGAACATTGGGTCAAACCTGCTTTAGACATAATATTGCAAGTGATGTACATGCATAAATGAAATCATGAGAAAAAATGGGAGACTCGTCATATAATCGACATTACCACGATAGAGCTTATATGGTCCCGACTATTACACTCAAGTGGGCAGAGACATCCATAACATTGCCAGGGCTAAGGACGCTACCATGATATTGATATGAAGGTCAAGGCCCCTTGGGTGCAGGGGATAGCTGCATGGGAGCTCCCAAAGTATAAACATAACCAATATTGGCGCGTAGTTCTGAGGCGTAGGGTTGACTAACCCTTAGCCTACTCGATGCTAGAAATTACTCCCAAAACATGCATATTCTCTCCATCATTTTTCAACGAAGCTAACCATCATCGAGAGATGAAGCTGAATAATAACATACATGCATAATCGAAATCATAAACATAAGGAACCATAGCTCAACCCATACCACAAGTTGAAAACAATGGGAATCTTGACTCCAAAACCATTTGGTAAGCTAATTCATGAAATCGTAAAACATACTTGATCATATGGACTTTCCCAATACTTCATCATACTTGAAATCAACTTGATTTACTTTGAAAACATGAAAATCAACATGGGTATATTGAAATCATACATGATTCATAACATCTCATCATTTTTGAACATATATCTCATAAATCTCAAGTTTCATGAACATTCATGGATGGGCCTTATAGTTAAGAAAACTTGAAAATATAATTTGAGATTCAAAACATTGTCAAATCTGCCCATCATTCATAATTTATCATTTAAATCATGCTTAGATCATCCCATGGATAAAACATAAGAATTCATGCCCTTGGGTAAGAATCCCATGGAATCATCTGTGAAGACATCTTGAATTGAGAGGGAATTGGGCATAGGTGTGAACAATTTCACCCATTCAAAGCCTTCCATACCTGAAAGGAACTGATTCTAAGATTTCCTTGATTACCCAATGAAGAATAGATGAAGAACTTGAAGAATTAGGCTTGATCACCTCTCCAAAGTCTCTAAACTTGCATGCATGTATTAGGAATAGCTTAGGATGAACTTAACCTTCTTAATACTCACCATTCATAGCTTAGAACGACGTAGTTTAGGACCCTAGGGCTTAGGAATGACGGAAATACCCTTAATAAATTCGCAGGAAAAATAGACTGCTAGTCCCAATGAAGGACTGGACGAGTCGTTACCTCTGAACACAGGTCGTCGTCTGCTGTCGTTAGGTGCACTACCAATTTTCTTCAAAGGGTCCCCACGAGGGCCTAACTACTCGTCACTGGCAATCATGACTCGTGGTCGCCTTCCGTTATCTCCATTGCCCAAAACATCAAGTATTTAATCAACTGATGGCCACAACTAACCTAATAGGATCATGTCATTTGACCATAACTGGTTGTGTCCATTCGTAGGGTACACTACCAACTCAAGCTTCACCTTTCAATTGTCCTTGACCACGGGTGACCTGACGACTCGTGGGGCTGACCACCACTCATGGTCACCACAATATTGAAATTTGCAAGTAAGACAACACTCCTCACACGAGTTACTTAATGACTCGTGGTCAACCTGACGGGTCATAGGACAACTCATTCTGTAACCTGGTGTAGAAAATTCATTTTTTTCCGTTTCAACTCCCGAGTCTGATCTTAGGGCTTCGGGGGTATAACAATATTTTCTCCTTGGGAATATTAATCCTCGAATGTTGAAAATTATATAGAAAAGCAGAGAAATGCAATCATTATACTCAAATACTAATCATATAAGTTGAAAACTGACGGAATGACTAACTCCGATTTGAACTACATGACTGAACCGAATTCATGAATCATACATACATCCATATACATGAAAGAAACTGGGGCACATGAACTAAACATTAAATTAAATAAGGTTTCAGGGCAAAAACTGATACCTCAAGCTGAAACTGAGCTGGTAGTGAATAAATATGGGTATTTAGCCATCATATCTTCTTTGGCTTCCCACATAGCTCCCTCAACATGCTGATTTCTCCATAAGACTTTAACTGAAGCTACTTCTTTGTTCCTTAGCCTTCGAACCTAACGATCCAATATTTCTCTTGGGATCTCTTCATAACTAAGGTTGTCTCTCACACCAACACTGTCCACCGGAACAATTAGAGCTGGATCACTCAAACATTTCTTTAGGAGCGATACATGGAAAACTGGATGGACTTAAGTTAATTCTGAGGGAAACTCCAATTCATATGCTAACTTGCCAACCTGTTTCACAATTCGGTACGGGCCAACATAACGGGGACTGAGTTTTCCTTTCTTCCTGAACCTCATCACTCCCTTCATGGGAGACACCTTCAGAGACACCCAATCGTCAATTTCGTACTCAAGTTCCCTCCTCCTCACATCAGCATAGGACTTTTGGCGACTTTGAGTTGTTTTCAACCTGTCCCGTATGAGCTGAACTTTCTCCATGGCCTCATGGACTAAATCTTTTCCTATCATCGCAGCTTCACCGACTTCAAACAACCCAATAGGCGATCTACACCTCCGTCCATAGAGAGCCTCAAATGGAGCCATCTAAATGCTGGAATAGTAGATGTTATTGTATGCAAACTCAATAATAGGAAAATGGTCATCCCGACTATCCTTGAAGTCAATCACACATGCTCTCAACATGTCCTCGAGAGTCTGAATTGTCCTCTCTACTTGACCATCCATTTGTGGGTGAAATGTTGTACTGAGCTTGATCTGAGTACCAAATCCTTTTTGAAATGATCTCCAAATCTGAGAGGTAAATTGAGTACCTCTGTCTGATATGATGGACAAGGGAACCCCATGCAACCGAACTAGCTCTCGAATGTAAGGTTAGGAATAATCCTCCACCGAATTAGTGGTTTCGACTGGTAGAAAATGAGCGGCTTTGGTCAACCTGTCCACGATCACCCAAATGGAGTCACATTGTCGACGAGTGTGAGGCAACCCTGTGATGAAGTCCATATTTATATCTTCCCACTTCCAAGTAGGGATACTGATATCCTAAATCACCCCTCCTAGTCTCTGGTGCTCAACCTTTACTTTCTGACGGTTTGGATACCTAGCTACAAATTATGCGATGTCTTTCTTCATTCCATTCCACCAATAAACTTCTAGTAGGTCACGGTATATCTTGGTGGCACCTAGATGTATCGAATTCTGGAACCTTTATCCTCATGCAACATCCGATTACCCAAATCATCAACATCCGAGAAACACAAGTGACCTTGATATCGAAGCACACCATCTCCTCCTTTAGAGAAGACCTATACCTTCTGATTCTGAACAGCTTCCTTTAACTTTACTAAAATAGGGTCCTCGTCTTGTCTAGCTTTTACATCAGTCACCAAGGACAATTCTGATCCATTCTGGACAATAACACTACCATTGGTTGAGTCAACCAAATGAACTCCTAACCTTGCAAGTCGATGCACATCCTTCACCAAGTCTTTCCTCCACCCATCAACATGGGACGCACTCTCTATGGAGAATCTACTAAGTGAGTGTTCCACTACATTTGCCTTACCCGGATGGTAAGGGACACTTATTTCATAATTCTTGAGTAGCTCCAACCACCTCCTTTGATGCAGATTTAGTTCCTTCTGGGTAAACACATATTGTAGGATCTTGGGGTCCGTAAACACATCGACATGGATCCCATACAAATAGTATCTCCAAATCTTCAATGCAAATACCATCGCCGCCAATATGAGATCATGGGTTGGGTAATTCCTTTCATGAACCTTCAGCTGCCTGGAAGCGTATTCTATAACCTTGTTGTGCTGCATCAATACACAACCAAGATCCTTCCTAGAAGCATCTCAATACACCAAAAACCCATCGGTACCCTCCAGTAGGGTTAACACCGGTGTTGAGGACTGCCGAGGGCCTATTACCAAAACCCATCTGCATTCCAAAGAGGGTTAACACCTAAGCCGAGGTGAGCCTGGGCATTCATCTTCCGAAAGCCTCTCACAAGCCTTCGGCCATTGGAACTCTCTACTTTATTTTGGGTCAATTTGGTCAATGGTACTACAATGGATGAAAACCTCAAAAATCTCCGACACAACCGCCTAGACCAAAGAAACTCCTAATATCCGAGAGGGACTAACCTGTCTAGCCAATTTTTCATCGTTTCTATCTTTGAGAGTCCACTTTTATACTCTCACTTGACACCACATGGCCCAAAAATGCCATCGAGCTCAACAAAACTTGCATTTATTGAATTTAGTATAGAATTGGCTATCTCAAGGTCCGCAAAGACCACCTCAAATGAGCAGCATGTTCCTCTTCGCTTCTAAGAGTATATCAGATTTCATCTATGAACACAATCACTTAACATATCCAAATATGGATTGAACACCCTCGTTCATCAAATCCATAAAAGCTATTGTGATATCTGCTAGTCCAAAAGACCATAAAACTATAATGACCATACCGAGTCCCAAGGATAAGCTCCGGATGTCCTCTCCCGAACCCCGAGCCGATGTTATCCTGGATGTGAGATCTATCTTCAAAAAGTATTTAGCACCGGGGCTAGTCAAAGAAATCATCAATCCCGGATAGAAGATACCTATTCTTGGATGGTGACCTGTTCAAATGCCGATAATCAATGCACAAACAAAGAGAACCATCTTTCTTAAGAAAAAGTGAACCGTGGGGTGCACCCCATGGAGACTGTTAGCCTAATGAAACCCTTATCTAGAAGATCCTTTAACGTCTCCTTCAACTACTTTAGCTTGGTCGGTTTCATTCTGGGTAAGGAGGGATAGATATAGGTTGCGTATTGGGAATTCCGGTCAGAGGAATTCCCCGGTAAATCATCTAGAAGAGTTCTAGATACCCACATACTATTAGAATGGACTGGGATAGTCAGTCTCGAACTTAGCATCCTTAACCCTAACTAGATGGTACACGCAACCCTTAGAGATCATCTTTCTAGCCTTAAGGTAGGAAATGAAACAACCTATAGGAACAAACATGAACTACCCTTCCACTCTAAAACTAACTCACCTAGAAAGCGTAACTCTACTTTACTCGGTTCTACAATTAATTAAAGGGTGATAGCATGAAAATAGACAATCCATGCCGAGGATAACATCAAAATTTGTCATAGAAACTCTATAAGATATATTGAGATGACTTTCAAGTGATCGAGATAGGGTAATCTCTATACACCCATTTAGCGATTGAATCACCAATCGGAGTGAGACTCGAGAAGGTTCTGATAGATTTCTGACTCCGGACCGAAACTACTAGAAATATACGGCATCACAAAAGATAAGGTAGCCCCTAGATCTAACAAAGAATATACATCAAGGTTGAATACTCGTAACATACCGCTGACTAAATTTGGGGAGACCTCCTACTCCTAACGGATGTAAGGTAATAGAATCTACTTTGGCGCTGACCGCCACTGTAAGTAGTAGATGCCCCCTACCGAAGCCGGGCGTGGGCTGTGGAGCGTCAACTGTAAGCTAGGCCTCACTCTCTATCATGATCGTGAAACTGCTACTCGGACACCTAAGCATGTGTCCTGCTTCCCATACCCAAAATAAGCACCTCGTACCGCTAAACACTTTCCGAGTGTCTCTAGCCACATCTACCACACTGGAGGAGGGTCTCTACGGCTCACTACTCTAGCCTCTCGAGCTCGATGCTCGTTCGCTCCGATCGCGCCCGAGCCTCGGGATGGCACACTCATAGCCGAAGGCGCCGAGGTCAAGACTCGGTAAACCGCGATGGTGCCCATTAGCCTCTACTAGGAGAATCAAGCTATCGGCCCCGGCCCTCGGGCTCTCTCTCCGCTCAATCATCCACGCTCCATCTATCGTGGGGCATTTTCAGGAGAGGGATCATCTCGAAGAAAGTCCATGTTCTGGAATAAGCATCACATCCGACAATCCCCTCAATAATGAATCTATTATCTCGTGTGCAAACTCGCTACACTGCTTCCTCTGACCGTTAATAGTTCTAAGTGCATACTTGGACACGAGTGAACTCCTGAATGCATACCATGGACTCGGTCATCTTACCTTCCTTAAGATTCACAAACTCGATTGTTTTGACTCCTCGTTATCTCTGGGAAAAATTGATCTAGAAAAGTGCATGGAACTCATCCTTAACCGATAGGCCTACTCTAATCACCCTACTATCCTTCCACTATTTGAACCAAATTTGCGAATTTTCAATCGATACGAGGCCATATTTCCGCACACTTCCTCCTCGTCACCCCCCATAATCTCTGGGTGATCTTCAAGATCTCTCCCATGAATTCATGTGAATCCTCGTCCACCTTATCCAAGGAACTTAGGAGGGTTTATCCTAAAAAAGTCTCTAACTCTTGCAAAAATGCTAAAGCTTCCGTTTTGCGGTGTGCTACTACTGACACTCGGGCGGTCAAGGCCCTGGGCTAGCATTTGAATGGCTACCCTAAACTCGCGTGGGAAGCCGGGCTCAGGTATATGCTCCACATGGATCGGTGGGGCTCGCCGATGATCGTCTCCATTTCCATCCTCGTATTATTGCCGTCTTCCTTTCGCTAACTCTCGAGGAGGCATGATTCTACACAGCGTATAGCACGAGTTAAAGGGATAGATAGGCATTTCATCGCACGACATAGATCATGAAAGAAGGGAACATTTCCTAAACATCTTCTAGCCTCTTCGCATAGTGTGGCACGCTTCACACCCATGAAAAGACTCTACTTAACGCGACTTTCGTATACCCTAGGTCGCTTCAAAAACCTATTGCTCGATACCAAGCGTGTCAAGTGACCAACATAGGCCTGCATCGGTACATCGTACAAGGAACCCCAAGAGGCCCAAGTCGACCCATGGCATGAACATACCTCTAATTCAATCAAAAACATATGTGGAAGAACATCATGTATAAAATATAGCGTAACACTTAAAACAAAACACAACATCCGAGTTTACGCAAAGTCTAAAGCCGAAATACAACTATGTCCAAGATAGCCTCTAACACCGATTACGAGCCGATGGGACAAGATCCCAACCAACTCACACAATCAAAATCAATATATGACATAAAAACTAGTAAGGAAAGGGTCCTCGCAAGATGAGGACTCACCAACCGACCCGAGGCTAGATAACTCCGGTGTAGAACTAGCAAGTATGACGAAGTCTCGGATATTTCCAGAATCATATCATAAAAAGATACAACATGTGATACGTGGCCGTAAGTGGAATATAACAGTATGCAAGGTAAGTTAAAACTCTCAAGTAGTAAAATTATTAAATCATGCATAATATAAAATATTTAATTATATTATTATTGATTTATTAATAAATAAAGAACTTTTCTAAATCATGATCTCAACATTACATAACATCATAACCGAATCGATGACCCAAAGATGACTTCATAATATCATAAGCAAACTGAACATCGGGTCAAACCTTCTTAAATATAATATTGTAATTGATGTACATGCATAATCGAAATCATTAGGAATAATGGGAGACTTGTCATATAACCGAAACTACCAGATAGAGCTTACATGGTTTCGACTATTACACTCAAGTGGGAAGAGCCGTCCATAACCTTTTTCAGTCTAAGATGCTACCATGATATCAATATCAAGCTCTATGATCCGGGCAGTGGGATAGCTCCAAGGAGGTCCCAAAGTATAAACATAAACCCGCGTTGGCGCGTAGTTCTAAGGCGTAGGGTGATCGACTCCCACTACTCCTGGGTGGATAGACATTACCCTAAAACATGCATATCTCTCTATCATTTTTCAACGAAGCCGACCACTGTCTAGAGATGAAGCCGAATAATAACATACATGCATAATCAAAATCATAACATGAGGAGCCTTAGCTCAAAAACCATACCATAACTCTTAAAATAATGGGAGTCTTGACTCCAAAATCACGTGGTAAGCTAATTCATGAAATTGTAAAACATACTTGATCATACGGGCTTGTCCAATACTTCATCATATTTGAAATCAACTTGATTTCCTTTGAAAACATGAACATCAACATTGGTATATCAAAATCATACATGATTCATAATATCTCATCATTTTTGAACATATATCTCATAAATCTCAACTTTCAAGAACATTCACGATGCACATCATAGTTTAGAAAAGTTTGAAAACATAATTTGTAATTTCAAACATTGTAAAATCTTCCCATCATTCATAGTTTATCATTTAAAACATGCTTAGATTATACCCAGCGGATAAAACATAAGAATTCATGCACTTCGGGTAAGAACCCCATGGAATCATCTATGAAGACATCATCAATTAGAGGAAATTGGCATGGGTGTGAACAATTTAACCCATTCGTATCCTTACATACCTAAGAGGAACCGATTCTACAATTTCCCTAATTGCCCAATGAAGAATCGATGAAGAACTAGAAGAATTAGGCTTGATCACCTCTGTAAAGTCTCTAAACTTGCATGCATGTATTAGGAATAGCTAGACAAACTTACCCTCTTTAATACTAACCATTCATAGCTTAGAACGACGTAGCTTGTGACCCCAGTGGCTTAGAAATAACGAAAATTCCCTTAATAAATTCGCAAGAAAAACAAACTGCTAGTCCCAACGAGGGACTGATTTAGTTGTTACTCGACCAGGTCATCGTCTCGCCGTCACTGAGTGCACCGGCCATTTTTCTTCAAAGGGTCCCTACGAGGGACCTAACTACTCGTCACCGGTGACCACACCTCGTGGTCACCTTCCGTTAACTCCACTCGCCCAAATCATCAAGTCTTTAATCAACCGATGACTACGACTAACCTAACGGATTGTGGCAGATTCGATCACAAACTCGTTGTGTCCATTCATAGGGTACACCGCCAACTCAACCTTCACCTTTCGATTCGACCACGCGCCGACCTAACGACCCGCGGATGACCACGACTCGTGATCACACCCATGGTCACCCAAATGTTGAAATTTCTAGGTAAGCCAACACTTCTCACCACGAAATACTTAATGAATCGTGGTCAACTTGACAGTCACAGGATGACTCGTTCGTTGTTCGGTGCAAAAATCCTATTTTATCCATTTCAACTCCTGTGTCCGATCTTTAGGATTTCTAGTATAAAAATAAATGAAATAGAAAATATAAATAAGGCCATCGATAGATGAGGACTCACCACAAAAATGAGATGGGAATGGAACGTATCTAACCACATGTGGTCACGATTCTGAAAACTCGAATCTATTTCATGAAACAATATAACATATGAAGTATGCGGTCAGTACTTAATAGTTTACAATTGAAACCGATGGAACATCTGATCTAGCTAATCTTACATATCTAAACCGTATATCTCGAACTATATATGCATGCTAAGATGTGAGAGGGACCGAAAGACATGAAACCGACATGGATCTAGATAGAACACTAAGAAGGATTCTTTCCTCTAACCGGAACCGAGCCGATTCGAATGAAGCCACCATTATCAAATCGTCTCGATACTAAGCTAGAATTCATGATATTTGGTCTAACTAAAAGTAAAGGATTCATGTGCATGAATTATTCATGACATCTAAAATCGAGCACATACATGAGGTACCCTTATCTAGTGAGCTACTAAAGCAACTTCTAAAGACCGGAAGTTTGAGCCGAATATATTAGCGCATGAGTCAACATACATAGCTGGTTTATAACATGAAGATGAGTCTTGTAAGTGATTTATAGAGTAAGGCTAGCATCGGTGTCTCAAGCTATCTAGAAATTCTTTCGGGGCCAGACATAAGGATGGGTATAACATAGATTCAACTGTAATAAAAGAGGAATTATCTCGTCACTGCGGATTCACATCGGAATCGTTAGGGTTGAACTCCCCTACTAGCATATTCAAGATTCGACTTGTCTCACGTACATACCATCTCCCCTTAGCTTGAAGGTCATCATTCTAAGGATTCTGAATCTTTCTTAAGGCTGGGCTAAACACTAGCTTCTTGACGTGCCTCTCCACTCCCAACATTTACCGTAAACCTCATACTCATAAACTTACTTACACCGTACATCGACAATCTCTACCTCAACAACATCACAAAGAGTTCATAGTTCAATACTGCTATGGGGCTAGCAACATGCAGTGAGTAATGCGAGAAATTTACAACATACCCGTGACTACTTCTGCAACTGTCTTTATCCTGATGTGGCCGGGGCAAGGCGTAAGAGCACTCTTGATGCTTTTCACACTGCGATAGATGATTCCCATGCCGAAATGGGCGGTTCAATGTGATCTATTGGAAGATGTGGATGAGGACCTACTCTGCGCCGCTTAGCTGCTGGCAATATCTAAGTGCTTAAGACCCAACTTGTCGCACTGTGTAACCAAGCATCCGAGTCGCCATATATTCTCCCAAATAGTGCTCCAACAAATTTCTTACAAGATGGATAGGTAATCTCTCTTACTCGGGGTTTGTACAGAACACTCGGCCGCCAAAGGTGGGCCGGGCCGATGATCTCGCTTGGAGAGAGCGATGTCCACACTTGGCCATTGAAGGGAAAGCTCAATCTCCTATCCCAAACTCCCCGGTTCAGCTTCTTTCATCTTCCTTCACCTGTTTCGCTTCTATTTGTTTAGCGAATATCACCAAACTGGGGAAATTCTATGGTCCTCGAGCAACACGAGGTCCCGCACTCTTGATCAAGGAGTCTAACACTCCATTCACGAACTTACTCACACGAGCCCTCTAATTGGCTACCATCTCCAAAGGCATACTTGGATTACTGTGCAAACTCCAATGCGTACTTCGTATTGACCCATGCTTGTTTTGCCTTTAAGTTGATGAATCCCGCCATCTTTGCCTCCCTCAACTCCCTATTGAAAAACCTATCCAGGAACACAAATAAAAACTTATCCCAACCTAAGGGGGCCGCTCCAACTCCCCGAATACCTCTCCACTAACAAAACCATATATGAGCGACTCTTTTTTAAACACTCGGTAGGAGGCGAAGTCTCATGGCTATCTCGTCTCGTCACCCCCACGATTTGGGTTATCTTTTAGATCTCCTCTAAGAACTCATATGGGTCCTCGTCCACCTTGACCCAAAAATATGGATGGATTCATTTTGAGTGCAAGTCTCTTACCCTAGCCGCTACGTTTATTCAAGGAACATTTGTTACCTACCAATTAATCTAGCAGTCATTTTCTAGGCCAATATGTAGCGTTCCTCCTTTAACTCTGCACGAGTATATGGTCATGCATCGTGCTTGGGCCAAGCAAGCTGCTACGATTTCTTCTGCATTCACCGTTCGGAGGCATTATTCGCGAGCGCGCGTAAATCACAGTCAACAGAGGAACTATTAGAATTTCATACTTTCACGCATGATAAGGACTGGGCGAAGAAAAAGGAAAATTCCTAAAACGCTCGTAGCCTCTTCAGTTATAAGTGTGGTGCGCTTCACACCATTAAAACACCCTACTTAACGCGACATTCAAGCACCCTAGACACTCTAAACCTTGCTCGATAAAAAGTTTGTCATGAACCGAACATAGGCCGCATTCTGTACACTGACAAGAAACCACGAGAGGCCCTAAGTTAACCCATGACATAATCATGCCATAACACTATTAGAATAACAACTAACAGAAAAATAACTCAAGCAAGCTAATCGAAAGAGTCTAATTTAAAACCCATAAGAACATAATCTAATAAAAACTAAGATAAAGATGAATCTATTTATACAGTCTAAAAGCCTCTATTATATCAATGCAGTTGCCGATAAGCCCCGCCTAACAACCAAAGTCTCGAAACCGAAAATATAAATGAAATGAAAACATAAATCATGTCCTCGAGAGACGAGGACTCAAGACAAGAAGCTAAGATGGGAATGGAGCGATTCAACCACATAGCCGAAATAAACTGAATCAATGTCATAAAATGATATAACACACAAAGTATGCGTCGCATTTGAATATATCGAGAATGCGGGAAGCATAAATAAGATAATCCTACAAGTATACAAGAGGGAAGCATCACTAAAAATATAATTGAAATGAAAGACAATGACTGTCTCTCGAAGGGAAAACTCAATCTTCCGTCCTAGCCCTCGCCTCTCTCTTTTTCCTTTTACCTCGTTTCGCTTTCTATTTTTTGAGTGAATATCACCAAACGTGGAAAGTCTATGTCCTGGAGCAACATGGCGGTCCTCAAGACTCTTGATCAAGGAGTCTAACACTCCATTCATGAATTTACTCACATGAGCCCTCTAGGGTACTACCATTTGTGGTGCATACTTTGACAACGTGATACTCTTGGATAGTCATGTCGTTTCCGCTCAAGTTGAGGAACTATGCCACCTTTGCCTCCCCTCAACCGCCTAGGAAAAACCTATCTAGGAATGCGCCATAAACTCATCCCAACCTACTGGGGGATCGCTTCCAACTCCCCCACTATCTCTCCACTAAGAAAACCATATGAAGCACTACAGCTGGTAGGGAGGCTAAGTCTTTGCCATTCCCGTACTCTCCATGATTTCGTTGATCTTTGGACTCCCTCTAAGAACTCATACAGATCCTCGTCTTTGACCCTAAAAGTTCGTGTGGGATTTATTCGATTTCAGTCTCTTACCCTAGTCGCGCTACGCCTCCCATCCTAGGGAACATGAGCACCGCTCGCCACTCAATCTGGGAAGTCATGGCTTGTGCCAACACGTGGAAAGGCCGCACCGAACTCTGCAGACGCAACATGGTCGTCCATCAGGCTCCGCCGTAGCCCATTTCCATTTCTTCTTCCATACCCGTCTCGGGAGGCATTATCTATGGGAGCGCGTAGCAAAAGGTTAGAGAGGAACCGTTAGCGTTTCATACTCTACGCACAATAAGAATCATGAAGAAAGGGAACATTCTTGAAATGTCTCGTAGCCTCTCATAAGTGTGGCGCTACACCAAATGAAAAAGACCCTACAAAACGCTACTTCCTTTAAAAAATCCTAGGACGCTCTAAACTCCCTTAAAATGTATTGAGTATGCGAAAAGTGTAAGTAAACTAAACATACAAGTATTCAAGAGGGAAGTAAACCGAATGCATAACAAAACATATAACTAAAGCTAAAATACAATGACCCCCGTTTCAAGATAACATATGAAACAACATGAAGTCTTTATTTGAGAATATTTTATGAAATGTACAACCGATGTATAAGGGCATGTGTTGTACATATGTCAGAACCGAAGGGACCGATATCACATTGTACTACCATTCGCATACCGAGCCCGAACTCGCTAACCGATTTTTAATCAAATCTAAAATTTACAAAGTTGAGAGCTAAACCGATATCGTAGACTGGTGAGACATTCTCGCCATGGAGAATCCCGAATTGAATAAGGAAACATCCTCTACTTCATGAGAGTCCCCGACTAACTAGTGAAAACATTCTCTCGCTATGAAGAGTCTCCTTACCGACTAAGAAAACATTCTCTACTATAGAGATTTCCGATCGACGGGAAACATTCTCTCATGGCAGAGTCCCCTGATCGACTAAGGAACATTTCATGGAGAGTCCTCGATCGATTGGGTGGAAACATTCTCTATGGAGAATAAAAATGATATACTAGAACGTAGAGGCCGTTGGTCCGACGTCATTCGTCTAGTCTAAGTCCATTCACCTAATCGTAGACATGAGAAGTCATCTAATTACATCATATTGAATTCATTTAGAGTTGGTTAAGTCTACTTTCTACATACAACAATCCCAACAGCTTAGCTGATCATTTCTCATGCTTTATCATCACGATTCATATCATCACATTCTCGAATCATCATTTAAAACATACATTCTACATTCATAAGGCATCTATAGGACTGCATCACACTTTAAATATATCTACAATATTTAAATCCGTGTTCATAAAAGATATTACATATACCTAGATTCATGTAAGATCCATAAGTCCAATTCATACTTTAACACATACCCGAACTCATAGTGAAGGCATAAACGTATTTCATATTCACCCAAGCCCATAAGTTCTAATCATATCTCAACATATATATATTAAATCATATTCTGATTTATGGAACCCATATGATTGACTCATGCTCTAAGCATATGTATTGAGTTCATGGTAAGAGCATGCGAATATTTAATGAACCCTGTTTTTAAATGTATGCTAAATCATGATGAAGATTCTATAATAATGCTATCCACATATCATGACCACGCATCGAGAACTGGGAAGTAGCTTTGTATGTACACACTCCGCTATTAATCATTATGGGTCTTTAAATTCATAGAAGGCATAGAAGAAATCATCTATAAATTGAAACCCTAGAACATGCTTTTCTAGAAATCTGGGGATTTCGGGGTTTAAGTACTAAAAATTTGGGGCACAAGGATGAAATGATGTCCTTGTTGAAAACCCACATAGCTAATTACAAGGAATCCCCCACTTGAACTTGAACTTGAAGTCCTTTAAGAAGCCCTAGGTGATCCTTTAGTTTTGAGAGTGGGAAGAAGAAGAGTTTGGAGAGGGTATTTTAATGGAGCCAGGAGTTAGGCTAGAAGAAGCCTTAAAAATGTCTCATCTTATACTCAAAATGGCGTAGCTTTGTTAAGCATAGGATTTTCCAAATCAAATTCTTGGAAATTCGGGCAGAAAAATCCATCCGCCTCACCCACGAGGCACTCCAAAGTCAAAGGGGTTGACAATGACTTATGGTGCCAAGTCAGCTGAAAGTGCACCGGAATTTTTCTCAAAGATTCCTCGACCCGGCCACGACCGACTTCACGAGTCTTTACCGTCTTAATGGCCCGTGAATCCTTCAATTATCACACCAGCCAAAAATCCTACACTTCTTTCCCATGACTCACATGATGAGTCTGCCATTGGCACGATGACTCGCCCTTTCCTTTCATTGTCACCACTGCTTGGGACCCCCTTTGAATTCTGGCATTTCTTCCCCGACGGCGACGAATGAGTCGTCGGGTCGCCTAACAACTCAAGGTCATCCATTGTCACTCGTATTTCACTCGCACTCGAATTACCTACTCGTTGGTATCACCTAACGAGTCGTACCGCGACTGCTTTGAGCAAATTCCCACGTCCTTCTAAATTCTTTCCTTAAGTCTCTGGTTAGAAACTTTTGTGGTGTTACATGTGGTGCACTTCACACCCATAAAAGACTCTACGACACGATTTCATGACACCCTAGGACACTCTAAACCTCGATGCCTAATACCAGCTTTGTCACGACCCGAGTCTGGCAGACGGGCCGATCACAAGACTGGGACTCCAAACGGGCTTCCAAGATAATCCATACATAAAGATAATTTCCATATAGCAATAACTAATAAAGCATATCCCAAAGGTGAAATCCCATTCGAAATAACTTATCACATGTGTAAGGACATAGTTGTTAAAAACACCGAATCATAAGCCGAAATCGTACACACTATCCCGAAAGCCTCTACTAATATGATGAGCTAATGACAAGCCCTACTAACTCTAAAGTTCAAAACTAGAATAATACTAAAATAAGGAAAAAACATAACTCCCTCCTCGGAAGATAAGGACTCACCACTATCAGTGGATAAAGTCTTGACATGTCTAATTGTGGGGTTGAGTCTGACAACAATATCATAAAATTAAATAACATAGAAAGTATGCGTCGTACTTTAAATGTATCGAGTATGTGAAAATGCAAATCGAATTCCAGAAAGACATAGTAATCTAAGAAAAATATTTAACTAAATATATAGTTGAATACATAAAATGAAATAAAGTACAATGACCCTATTCGAGATGCATGAATGTTGACTTGATATGATAGTTTGAAAATAGTTAATGGAAAATATGAGTAAAACTAAAGGCCTGACATGCACCGAAAATTGTAGGTGTAATTGTAACTGAAACCGGTATGGTAAGAGAGCCAATTAACCGATTTACCTCCAAGTAAGCATCATGCAGCCCGACCTATAACCCCGGTTGGAAGGGTATTCATACCTTGCCATGGGTAAAACCAAGTTTTTATATTTGGAATCGTATTAGGTATAATTTATTACTTTGGTCCGATTATTCATAACCGCATATTTACAATAAGGCGTGATGATCAATTGACCTTTAATTAATTTAACATTTAACATCTCTTTTTGATTTGATCTCCTCCCGACCCCTTCATACGCCTATTGAGGCAAGGGAAGCACTCATACTAGAAAGTGTCCCATATTCTCAAGCCAAGAAAATATTCTCTACTATTGATAACTCTTTATCTCTATGGTTGCACGTAGCTCGAGATCTTGGTATGCAAGAACTACGACCTACACCTGCTAGGTACTACTCCCAACTAAACATAATAATACAAATAAGCAACCTAGCCGATGTCCTAAGGCTAGTGGGAACCACTTTATCTAGCAAGAGCCTTGAGAGCTTAAAGGACCATGGATACATACCGATACCGAGGGCTCATAACTAATGCTCTAAGACTAGTCATACTTTCTACTAGCAAGAGGCCTCGAGAGTCTAAAAACCATAAGCATGTTGGATCTACTAAATTCATGAAATCATAGACTCAAATCATTTGGTTAAATTGTATGTACCTAAATAATGGTAAAGTCATATATATATATATATATTCCAAAAGGGCCATATTTCTGAAAACAAGGCTAAATCATGATCGATTCTTAGAAATTATGCTAACATCATATCGTGACATAAATTATTTATTGGAGAGGGGGATCATGAACATACATATCTAACATCATAAGAGCCTTGAAATCATGAACACAATATCCTATTTATCATGAAAACCTTGAGACATGGAAGACATGAGAGAATTCATATGTAGAATCGAAACCGTAAGACAATCTTTTCTAAGGGGCTGAAAAGTCTAGGTTCATAAATAATTGGGACAAAAAGTGAAAGGAAACCCTTTTTGAAGTCCCACATACCTTATCCTTGGCCTCACAATTATCAACATGAGCCAATACTCTTATAACGTCAATCTCTAAATAAATTGTATGAATAGGAACTACAATCAATAGCTTAATGACGTAAATGTCAAGTCATTAGGCATTTCATCGAACACCTAAAGGGCATAGGAAATTCAAGTTTATGAGTGGGGTGTCCTAACACCCACCTTCTTTTTTCTACAGCACCTCCAAGAACTAGCATAACCATCACGAGTCCAACCAAAACAACCACACCCATCCTCAACACAAAAGTCCCATAAACCCTAACTCCTAGGTCTCTTCATATGAACTCATGGCTTCCTAGCACCATCCCATGAGTCCATACTTTAGAATACTTGTAAAAGGATTTAGGAGAGTTACTTACCTTTGTAGGAAGGAGGTGATCAAGATTTTAGCTCATGAACTCAAAGGTTGTTCTTCGCCTTGAGAGGTGGAATATCCTTAATGGTTTCTAGGGTTTCGCACGAGAATAATCTTAGAAACCATATCCGAGGGTTAAGAATCATTATTTTTTAACTTTAAATGAGGATAAGACTACCTGGAGAGAATTGTTATAGGAGATGTTTTGAGAGCTTAACTACTCTTCAAAATTGTGAAATTTAGGGAGAATATAAGGTTTGGACGTTTGAATATCATATGGGTAATGTTAGGACTAAATTCCAACTTAAAACATAAGATATATGTAGATGTGGGGTAGGAGTCAGTGGCCTCGCACGCCTCACCATCCCGATTCTTCGACCTCGCTTGGCGCGACGCGCCGCCATAGCGCCACTTTGCAGTAATAATTTCTGTCAGGTTCCTGGCCTCGCTAGGAACCTCCCAATGCGGCAAAACCAAGAAAATTTCTTGAAGCTTAGGGTTGGGTGTAATGCGCCCAATGCCGCACCTTGATAGTGCCTTAGTAAAACATCCATAACTTACTCCAAAGTCCTATTGATGAATGCTGATGCGTTGGAAAGAAGACTAAAGGGATTCAATTTGAAGGATTGGAATTACTTAAAATTTGTATATTGAGATTAATGGTCGTTTAAAGTTGACCCTTGTAAGAACTTACATGAAAACTCCATCTACAGAGCTCTCAACTCAACTTATGCTAGAGGTTCTTGATAAATTTGTTTGCATCCAATGTACTTACCATAATTAAGAGTTGATCTTAACACCTAGTTTTCACAAAACCTTTGTTGGGCTCGAGTCTATCTACATACCTGTGATGGCTTCAAATCCTAGCCCAAAAGTTTGAGGTGTTACACATGGGGTGTTTTAAAAGAGCTAAACCTATTTTTTCTTCTATGCTCACTCCCAAGAACGCCACATATCTCCTCTCTCTAAAATTTTCCAAATCCTTCATCTTTCACAAAAATCCTCCAAAGCCACCCAAATTACAAAAGACAATAATTTTCTTGAAATTCTCGCCAACAATGGCACCTAAAGTTAGCAAGGAAAAAGGAGTGGCTTCTTCCAGCTATGGTTCCAAAGGGTCAAGGAGGGAAAAATGAAGAGCAAAATGAGGATGTAATCTTACTATAACAACAATTGAGGTGTTTTGGGCTCCGCGGTTACGAGAAAAAGGTGTAAATGGTTTAAGAACAAAGAATCAAAATATTCACATGAGTTGTTTATTAATGTGAGAAAGTCAGCATCCGAATTACCTTATATTATAGATAGATTGCACACTCTTGGTCTTGGCTTTGTGTTTAATGAACCAGGTGAATGTAATTTAAACATAGTGATGGGAATTTCTGCAAATTTGGATCCGATGGAAAGGTAAAACCAAGTGAATATTAAGAGGTAATTGTTAATTTTTCGTCCACCGCTTTAAATAGTTACTTGCTCACCTAGCATTGACTCACAAACTCTTTGAAAATCTACTTAAACCTCCCTATAGAGAAATTCGAAACACTCAAAGGGCTCAAATTCAATTGCACCCGTGAGGCCCGTCAACAATAGTACGAGTATTATGTGTCATTTCCTTTATTATGCCCATACGAGTAGAAAAGTTAGATTTGGTTGAAAATTATTTGCGCTTGCTTGGTGCCTAGGAAGCGCGTTACTCATATTATGATGGAGAAAGTATGTCTTGTATATGCTTTTATGATGGGATGTCTATTAATGTTGGTGCAATTATAAAGGATTTGTTGAGGAGAGCAAGGGTGAAAAGGGGCCAAAGACTCACTTTGGGGGTCTCTTGACCCAATTTCTAAAAGAGCATCAAATTCGAGAAGGAGGCAGGGATTATAGTGGCCAAGATATGACCCAAAGGGGAATGATGAGACAAAAGACTAAGGGTCCTAAGGGCTACGTGGCCCAGATTATCCATTATTGAGCTTATGCAAGATTTGGATAATGTGTTTACTACTCATATATTGGCGCAAATACTACAATTGAGAATGAATGAGGATCGAGGAGAAGCAACAACTCAAGATAGACTACCTTCAAAGTGAGCATTCGAGAGTTTTTGCGCATTTGGGCCTAGATTTGATGAGCCTCAGATGATGTTGATGCTATGACTTGGTGAGCTAGAGTCAATTCACTTAGAGTCGATGATGACGAGATGATCGAGATGGGGAAGCTGCTCTCGCCCTTATGCATCTACGAGGACTAGAGCCCTAGGGATATCTTTTTTCTCCCATTTACTTATGCTTTATTATTTTATCACTAAAGATATTATGCTACCGACTAAGCGTGGGGTGCAAAAAGTAAATTTCATTATACCATACATGCTTTCTTTTGCTAAATTTGTACATGGTGGGCCAAGTTTTTTTGGTGATTCATGACTATTCCCGTTAACTTGTAGTACTTTTTTGTTTTGCTTGATGTTTTGTTTTTATTAGGGTTCTCCTAATTTTTGTTTTTAGCACTTTTCCGGTAGATAGCCTCTAGAACAAATTAGAGGATCTAAATTTAATTTTTTTAATCATAGAGTCATGACTTTTCGCTACGGACGGATCACGCATCATTTTGGCTGGAAAATTAGTCATTAGGAGAAGAGGAACTTGAAACCTTATGAATGCTAGGTGCTTCACTTAGGTACCATTGAGACTTTATGAAATTCGATTCAGTATGAAAAGATAGAAACACTTAGACTTTTGTAACTTGACTCCTATCACTATAAAGTGCATGAAAAAGGTAGAAAAATTAGTCTTGTGGAACTTGACTCCTATACTTAAAAAAGTGGACGTAATTATGTTATGCATTCAATATGGATATATGTGTTTATGTAAACATGATGTCCATTGTTGAACCATTTGTGCCATTATGTGAGTGAGGAATTATAGCATACTCCATGCTTGCAAATTGATGTCTAGAACTTGCCCTAATATTTATGCAAAAATGAAACGAGGATGTCAATTCGGGAAGATGATGTAGGAATTTCTTTGGTAGACTTTTTGTATTTTATTATTACCTATGATAAAAGAAAGAGTAAAGGATAGATAAAGGATAACTAACTTGACACAAAATTGAAGGAAAACATCCTTGTTAATAAACAAGGACCTCAAATCCACAACCCAACAAGCACCAAGTTCATAAAAAGACTCAAGGGAGATTAATTACCCTTGGAACCCTCCTCTCTACACAATTAATAATCTAAAGCTAGGCAAAAGCTTAGCAATCTACAACACTAAAAAATATGATTTGTTCAAAGTCATCAAAATTCTCTCATAAAATTACAAGAACTCATATTTATCATGGAAAAGAAGAGACTATTATAATTATTCCCTTTAATAAGTAATGGCCTTGTTTTTGTTTCTCTTCCCTTCGTTGAAATCTAATGAATGGAGCATTCTAACATTAGCACCATCTTCTTTATCAACATGGCCACCTTGTGCTCCCCTCTGGCCCATCATTCACCCTAAGCTATAATCCATATATAGGAACCTCGGGATTGCATCGTCCTCGCCCCTTCTTGAAAACGATTCATCCTGAATCTGCACTCGTAAAAGCATGTGAAGACAAACAACAATGCACCTTGCAGCATAAGGGTTAGCACAAGTGTAATTAGGCCAAACTAACACACATACAGGCTACGGTCAAAAGGAAACGGTATCCATCCATTTTGGTCGAAACCACAACCAATCATCTCAATAAAACCCCTTCTCTCACAAGGCAAGCTCAAAGCAAAATGGCGAGTATCATCATAAGCAAAGAGATAAATACGTAAAGGTTTCCAACAAGGAAAATTCATTCACAAAGTGTTCCTAGAGGTAAGATCACCAATAGATACAAAAACATCATCAAGCACATTATCAAGAATTGGGATACTCAATGACGAAGTACCTATTTGATCATAAACATCACTTTCTTCGTCAACACTCCATAGTGGGTTACCGTACAAGGTATACCCATGGATAAAAGCTATACCACTATTATATTGAACAATACTATGCTCAACATTAGAAGGGATATTAGCATCAAAATAAGACATTGTACTTTAAGAGAGAACAATCAAATGAAGATAAAGAGTCAAAGAATGCAATATCATTCTCAAAAGATCAAATACACTATTCAAAGTATCATTCATACAACATCTATGAGCAAAACAAGTAATAGATCCAAAAGGAAGATTCTCAAAGAGCCACGCTTTTCAAATGACCAACTTCATCCACATCATCACTAAATCGAGATTCATTAACCACATCAAAAAATTCTCAATTAGTGGACAAGTACCACAAACAAGTTGATCATTACAAGCTTTAAATGACGTTGTACTATCGTTCACGTTGCAAGTGTTAACACTAGGTGGACACAACCATCTTTGCAAGAAGAATCGATTTCGTCATCAAAAGGATCAAATAGTGTCCTGGCACTCTCAACATCAACATTATCATGACATGGAAGAGAATTATTAAGCACACAAGAAGACAAGCTATCACTAACACTTTGTTCATTGAAAATATTTGAAGTGTTAAGTTTAGCGATTATACTCTGACGTTCACAAGAATGATCATCCATAGCCTCACTTATCATGGGTTGCCTCATTATATATAATGGAAATCCAAGTGAGCTCCCCTCCTCATCATATTCTTGATTACCAAATCCTGCTTGGCTAGTCCACAAGGAACACTAATATCATCACCATCCCCACACTCCTCATAAACTACAACACACTTTCATTGGGCTCATCAATATCAACACCCTCAATAACATCGATATCATCATAACAATAAAGACCATAGCCAACACAAAGAATTCCCTCATATTGGGGAACTCACTCATTTTATGACCAAAACCTTGACATTTGTGACATTTAAGAGGGTGAGAATTGTTACCTCCTTCCTTTGGAGAAAGAGTAGAGCGGGCTGCCCACTTGATTGCTTTCGGCACCCGGCCTCCCGACATCTTATGTGGTACCCTTTATCCATTTGCCAATTGAAAAAGAAGTTCCCCCAACTTTGTTGTAGTGCCAAGTACCTTTGAAATCACTTGATTTGTCAAACTTATCCTCTTGGAGCCCCACCCCCATCTCAATAGCCGCCAAGAGTTTCATTGATTTCATGATAGGCAGTAGTCTCACGAGGAAGAAATATCCTTAACTCAACCCCTTTCTAAACTGAAGTCATAGCATTCAAAGGATCTTCAACAAAGTCATTCCACATCTCAGAAGAGCTCGAACTCATCATGGTGTTGCTCTACATTTTTGGTGCCTTGTTGTGAAATGTAGATCTTCTTTAGTTGCTCTTGGAAGTACCTCCTCGTAAAACATACTCGCCTTAAAATTGATTTCCAACTCTTCCCAAGGTGTTGGGAGACAAAACCGCATCCTTCGTAACATCCTAAAAGTCTATAATACTATACCTAAAACTAGTGAGTTGAGATATTTCAATGCCTCAAACATTCTGCTAAGTTTGGAACTTTTCTAGGTATATGGATAGGTTCGAGACCAATGAATTCTATAGATACTAGGTGTTAATATCAACACTCAAGTGTGAGAAGTGCAATGGATACAAATTAAGGTCATAAGGAACTTCTATTACAAAGTTGAGTTGAGAGCCTTCTTACCAATTGAGTTTTCATACATGTTCTAGCAAGGGTCAATTTCTAACGACTATAGATCTATTTTTATAAAGTGTTTCTGGGTGATTCAATATGTAAAATTGAATCCCGTTGAGTCTTATTTGAACACATCCGACTCTACACCAATCGGAGTTCTAGAGTAAAAAAGTTATGAGAAATTTAGTGAAATCTACCCGTATTAAAAAATGGTTCATCAGGTGACTAATGATACAAGAAACTTAGCAATTTACTAAACCAAATGATACAAGAAAATGTAAAGGATAGATAAAGGATAACTAACATGACACAAAATGTTATGTTTTCACCTGGAAAGTTGTTAAACAAGGACTCAAATCAGCAATCCAACAAGCACCAAGTTCTTAGAAAGACTCAAGTGAGATTAATTACCCTTGCAACCCTCATCTCTACACAATTAACAATCTAAGGCTAGGAAAAAGCTTAGCAATCTACTACACTCAAAATATGATTTATTCAAAGTCATAAAAATTCTCTCATGAAAATTACGAGAACTCCTATTTATCAAAGGAAAAGAATCGTACTATTACAATTATGCCCCTTAATGAGTAAGGGCCTTGTTTGGTTCTCTTCCTTTTTCATGAAATCAATGAATGGACATTTGCAACATTAATGTATATTCTTTATCATCATGGCCACCTTGCGCTCCCGTCCATCCTTCACCCTCCCAAGTTATTATCCATATATAGGCACCTTGGATTGCATCAACCTACCTTGATGTGATTATCCTAGTTAGCCATTTTGAGCCTTAGCCTATTCTTTTGATAGCCATAGTACCAGCTTAACCCTTTTTTTTTCTATTAACCTTTGTTTGGTCCAAACCACTCCTAAGACTATTTAATGAAAAACTTTTTTGCATAAAGGGAGTATAAGTGGAGAAGAGAAGGGAAAAGCTCAAAGTGTGGTAATTAGAAGAAAAGAAGAGGGTGAAATTTGCTAAACAAGGAGGGTGATGTTATTGGGAAAACAAAATAAGAAAAAATTGAAAAATGAACTTGACATGAAACGGAAAAATTATGTAAAGAGTTCAAATTTGAAAATTTCCTACTAGTCACCTAAGTGCCAATCGAAAAATAAAGGAGGTATAAGGGAGAATAGGAAATCGAAGAATGTCCTAAAAAGTAAAGTATTGTGAAGTATTAAAGTGCTTGAGGAGATTAGTCACTATCTTGGCTAAATAGTTCCTATCCGTCCTTTAGCCTGTATTATAACCATCTTAAGTCTTAATTGATCTTTGATTATTTATATTAGTAGAGAGCAAGGCAGTTTAAGGGTCGTCTTTTGCATGCATGTTGAGTTCTTTGGGAGAGTGAGCGGAAATTGTTTATTTATGCCTAAGTTAAAATTGTTATCTTGAGTATGAAAGGGAAACTCCCAAAATGGTGAGGGCACATAATGTAAGATTTTTGTATATCTTGGTTGCTAAATTACATATGATTCATGTTGGCCCAAATATATCTTGTTGAGTTAGTTCTAGAAGCTAAGTGATTTCAAATATTGACATTTGAATGTTGAACTTATATGCATATGAGTGAATTATTGGAGCTTGATTGATTTGTCTAATGATCCTAAGTGTAAGTAGACCGGTTCTTAGGGTGAATTTTGTGATAAAATTGGAGAAGGAAAGTAGTAGATTATTTGAGGACAAAGAATAGCTAAGTATGGGTGGTGATGAAGGGTGTATTTACGCATTTATTGACTATACTTTTCCAATACTTAGCTATGTTTTGAGAATAAATTGTGTTTCAGGTTCTTGTGTTTTATGTCATTTATATGGAAAAGAGCTAACTCACATGATTAGATGCTTGTGTATTAAAGTGATGGGATTTAGGCTAATTGTGGAAAAAAGAGCAAGAATAGCAAAACGGGTTGGCGAAACGAGTATGATAGAAGTTGGCATCACGTAGGCACACTGGGTGGATATGGTGATTGCGACGCACACATGATCAAAGGCACCAAGAGGCGTGATGTGCCAAGGGCAATGGAACATGGAGAGGTGCTAAACACTGTGATGCTTGGATAGCTAGAAGTCAAATCCCAATTTACTAGAATAGAAGCCGCAACACTCTATTATAATCCAAACAGAACAAAGGCTAATCTACTATTATAAATACCTCTCATAAAATGTTTTAGTCATCAAAGTCCATTATTATCCAACATTGTTCAAGTTAAATCATTCAAGTGTTGCACAATTCATACTTTACAAATTTGTGTAATAGCTTACTCCGAATATTTGTTGGAGATCTACTGCTCTTGTGACTCATAACTTTATATTCTTGTTAAACAACTTTATATTATCGTAAATATTTCATTATGAATTCTTTTCTACATCTTTTGTTTTTATTCTCATAAATGAGCGAATTAAATTTCTTAAGCTAGGGTTGTAGGAACCATGATGGATTAACAAAAATAGGCATAATAAAATAGTGATTCTTGAATGATGAATTGGGTGGATTGTTATTTTATTCATCTTAATGCTTAATTGCCCATATCCTCAACTTTCTTGACAAAGAAGATGTTAGGAAAGAGAATAACAACGACAATTTGAGGCTAGCAACCCTCATCTAAATTAACTTAAACTCTAACCAAGGATAGTTAAGTCAAGACTTAAGGAGAGGGAAAAATATACACTTTGAGTTCGAGAGAAATAAAGTTGACATTCATCTATGTAAGTCGAGACACGTTAGATGAACTTAATCATCAGCTTTATGCAAAATCACTACATAGGTCACTAATAAAATCCTACAAAGTACTATTAAATCATGGAAACATAATTTGTTTTGTCTTGATAATTTGACACATAACTCAACCCCGTTAGGTTTTCTCTTATTTGCAAAACCCCATTTCGAACATTGATTGCAAGTTAGTTTATTCATCATTAAACCTATTATTTCGTCCCTATTCCTTATAGGATCGTCCCTAACCTATATTATTGGGTTACAACATTTGACAAAGAACCGCTTTATACTTTAATTACAAGGTATATTTGGACGTGATCACGTATGTGCCTGCAAAGTTTCCCACACTGGCAACATTCGAACCAACCAAGCACTCTCTGGAAAAAGTGATTCTTACCATACTCCTAAAGTTGGGAAAGTGAGCACTTCATACTCCTCACGATCTATAGAGCTTCGATGCTCTACCTCTATAATCACCCCTAGGCCTCGGATGGAACACTAGCCGATGATGAGTCAGCTTGGTGACCTTTAATGGGTCTATGGGAGGTCTTCACTCGACCCCGCCGAGAGGACCCCAAGCTCCCTATTCAGCCCCCGGGGCCTCTCTCTCCTTCTCCCGCATATGCCCTCCTCTATTTTCTAACCATATGTCATCAATCGAGAGATGTTCATCTCATTGATAAGCATCATTGTCCCGCACTTTAACAAGCGAATCTAAAACCCTTGATACAAACTTTCTCATACTGTTTCGCCAAGAACCCCATCTCCATAGCATACTTGAACAACTCAAGAATTTCATGGCATACTTAAATAGTATTGTTATTCTATTTTAAAATTGATAAATTTCGCGTCTTCGCTTTCCCTCAACTCTCTGAAAGATCCTATCCGAGAATGTCATGAAGAACTCATCCATACCAATAGAAGTCGCACCTACTCCATGGCTCTTCCTCCACTATCGAAAACCAAATAATGAAGCAATTCCTCTTCAAAGCTTGATAGAGGCCAAATCTCGCACTCTCCTCTAAACACCCATAACATGAAGCCATCTTTTAGATTTCATTTAACTCCCCGTGGATCCTCGCCCACCAAAAAACCATGAAACCTGTGCTGGTTCATCCTAGTGAAGTCTCGCACCCTAGCCACCGCCTCATTCCTATTCACGCACATGACCCACTTAGCCGCCAAATTGACTCGGGGTTGTTATAGCCTATGCCAACATCATAAAGCATCTCAAACTCAACATGAGTAACCTCGCTTCATGGAAAGAATCACTGGAGTCAAGATGACCATCTCCGTTGCCATTCCCATGGCCATTACCGTTGCCATTTCTTCTTCCATCGACTCGCTGATGTGGCATACTTCTACAAATATGTATAGCATGAGTTAGGAGGAATAAGAGAGGGTTGAACTCATCGTATGACATTGATCATGAAATAAGGAATATTTTCCTAAAACATCTAGTAGCCTCATCCAGTGTGGTGCACTTCACATACATAAAAAAGACTCTACATAACACGACCTTCGACATCCTAGGACAAACCTAAACCTTTTCTTTGATACCAAGTTTTTCATGACCCAAGCATGGACCTGGGGATCACAACATGAGACCTAAAACCATAAATGGTTCCAAGCTAACCCATTGCACATACACATCATATTCTTGAGCATCACTAACTAGAAAGGAACCATGAACATAACATAAGCATAGAAAATAAGTACAATGTTGAAACATCTATATATAGTTGTTTTATAAATCTCTATTCAAATGATAAGACGTATACAACACCCCAACTAGCTCTACTAAAATCTGAAACATGAAGAACATAATGCAACATAAGCACAAACGATGTCCCTGACAATAAGGACTCACAAAGGTTTAGACTAGAACGAGTTGATTCATTGCTTCGATTGCTCAACGAGTTGTTTCAAAGATGTCTTCTAATCGTCTTAAGTCCAAATCCTTTCATTTTCAACCCGCCTCTATATTCATCAAAAATGTATGATCATAGTAGGGGCTCCTGGGAAGGAGACATTCTGACAAAAATTATCCCACGGCCATCTGACCACCACATATGTTGCATTGTTACAATGCTGCCCCCAAAGGGTGCTTCCTCCAAATTCGTAAAAGGTTCGTCCAAATATGAGTATTCACCATTTAAAACCATTTGTGTTCCACGATGTCATGTCAAGAAGGGTATCTCAAAACAATCAAAAATATTAAAAAATAAAATCAAGAAACGTTGTCAACGCTTGTATAGAATCTCAACTAACACTTAAGAAAAATTTTACCAATTGCTAGTCCCCTAAGAACGCGCCAAAATCCTTGATGAGCCCGCAAGTGTACGTGGGTTGTACAAGTAATATAGTGGCCCTTAAGAACCTAATGTCGAACTCTGGCTGTGGACTCGGACTACTGGGTAAAACCTTCTCGAGTGTTAATTTCATCAACTCTAAAAATGAAGACAACAAAGCTGTAAAGAAAAGTTTTTATATTTTGTAAACTAACTTTTTATACTAAAGTAGAATAATTATACTGAGTCTCGAACTATGAATGTGAGCATGCTGAGGCTAAAACGAACATGAAAGAAATTCACTATCAATATACATATTTATCTTTCTCCTAGCTAATCGGAATTTATGCCTATGGGATTAAAACTCGTATTTAACCCAACTTAAGAATCATGAACCTTCCACCTACATTTCGTGATAAGAAGAAATTCATGTTCTAGCCATACAAAACCGATTCCACACTTGACTAATACGACTTTTGTGTATATTTCTATCCGAAGGTAAATCAATTCTCAATTTTCCCAAATCCAAGAAAAGATCATATCCTATTAATTCACAACTTTCCAGCTGCGGCCCTCTCAGGTGAAACCGAACTTTTGGATTTACATTAACATTGGCCGATATTAATGCGGCAAGAACAAGAATTAAATAGACAACCATAGAAGAAAAGATGAAACAACTAGATAATCAACAATTACATTTCAATACAATGGCTTGGCAACTCGCAAGACAGACTTGTGGGCCACCATTTTGCGGATTGAACACGTTAAAACGAGTGTAAATCATGCAAACAATTGAAAGAAAGAAGAAAAAGGATGAGAAAAACCCTAAGAATTTTCGTCTCTCAACCGCCCGTAACTCCACGTTCTTGCTCCACCTCAAGTCGAATGGTGTGAAAATAAACCTAAGTGTGCTATTTATAATAGTAGGAATTTTTCCCTGGACAACAAAGTTAACGTGTCAGAGTGTAACGTGGAGCATAGTCATCGTGACACTACCAAAATGCGAGGCTATCGAAATCACCGGCACCTGGCCATAGCACCCGCCAAGGTTGGCGCAAGATGGCACGCCGCTGGGGCAGCTGCTGCACACCCTTGGTCGCTTAGGAGTCACTCGCCAGGCACGTTGCCAACGCCAAGCAGTGGTTCGCCTGGGGCAGCTCGTCGCCGTGGCACGTTGCCGATGCGCAGTGGGCTGTTTTGGGCCTCCTCTTGCCGCCGTTTGCGTGTTTATTCCGTCTCCAAGCCTCTACTTCACCAACTCATGGATTAGTTTTTCCTCAAAATCATCAAAACCTACAAAAACAACGGCTAATCATGTTGGTTAGTATAAATTGACACTTCCCCTACAATCATATGCGAATGTACACATTGTTGATAAACAAGGCAAAAGCGATGCGTTTGAGTATCAATTTGGCATATAAATATACCCCTGATCACCTACCCCACACTTAAAATCTTGTTCGTCCTCGAACAACCTTTTACATCTCATGAATATGGATAATCACACATAACTAATTTAGCACGATGATTCAAATTACTGCTATGATGATTATTTAAGATACAAGCTAAAAATAAGGCATGCACGCTTTGATCAATGAAATGAAATACAACTATGTTAAGACTTCTAAACCTCAAGAATCGACTCTTACTCGAAGCTAAACTCATGCAAATCAACCGATTAAGAGATCCCACATGAACTGTATCCTTCATTAAAACATGTGCCTCACTAAAGAGAGTTACGCAATTTCACACGCAAAACACTTTTTTATATCACAACATGTGTGGGTACATAAATGGAATTTCACTCACTCACAAAGAATTATTACGCACTATGTAATGACCAATAAGCTTGCCCTTAGTGTTTTACTCCACAATTTAAGGATGTCTGAACGTAAGATCAAGTAGGACTTTTTAGGTTGTAATGTACTCGTGCGTAGGTAGGTACTATTGTGACCGCAATAGTGACTATCTTCCCTAAGCGCCTTTCAATACATCACGCCTCATCATGGCTTCCCTTCCCTTACTTCACCTTTTTTATCCTTGGGTTTTCTTTTTCCTTTTGCTCCCCCCATTTCTTTTAGGCACTTTTAGTCATTAGTAAGGAGTTGTATAAATTATTTTTCATTCATTTGTTTTCTTACTCCTTACTAATAATCAACCATTTTTCACACAAGTGCACCTTTGACCTTTTCTCAACTTCTACACCTTGCTACTTTTCCTTTCTTTTCACTCCTTTTTACTCCTTTACTCTTTCGTATATTTCTTCTTCAAGCGCCAAGAGCTTTTGGGTCAAAATCAAGGTTAATGAAAGAAAAGGATTAAGCTATGTTGCGCCTATCAAAGAATAGGCTCAAGGCTCAACGGCTAACTAGATTAATTTTTCAAGGTAGGTAAAACGAGGGATAAAATTTGGTTAATTCAAAGAAATGCCTAAATCATCTCCTACAATTCACATCCTTCTGCCTCGCTTTCCTCATACACACACCGTGCAAGTTCTAAACAATCCACAATAGCATAGAATACTCAAAACCTACACTCATGGCACATGCTCAATTCAAGACACATTCGCTAATTCTTACCCGCCTAATCACAAGAATTTAAAATTAAGCTTCAATCATATTCGAGTCAAATTCAAGAGCCTAAGTGTCTCAAACAAAGTTATAAACTGGCATGCTTCAACACTAATATACTTGCATCTTACAATCATATAGCACATAATAAGAATATCAAGATCCATTAGCTACTGGCTCAAAACCAAAACCTATTGACTAATTTTTTTCCTCAAGATGGACGTATCCATCCATTATCTAAATACCCCTAACTACGACTAAAACATTATATACGGTATTAAATAAAAATAAAAATAAAAATTTTATTTTTCGGTTCAAAGACCATTTTAAAAGAACCGAAAAAGAAACTAAACGTGATGAATTCATGCTTGACTCACAAAAAAAAAAAAAAAAAAATTAAAAACGGCGCGTAATTGAAAAACAAAAAAAAAAACATGTAATTTAATTAAAATTAAAATTTTTAAAAATTTTTGAAATTTCTTGAAATTTTCTCTCACCCCACACTCTCGAATCATGCTATGTCCTCATAGCATCAAGTTAACAATTTAAGAGGGTGAGAAATACTCCCGAGGCCTTTAGGCCTAGCGAACCGGTTTCTCCTACTTTACGCAGCGGGTGTTCGACCCCACACTTTTTCTCTCTTCCACGTTTGTTAGCTTCCTCTCCAAGGGTACTGCATTTCCCTCCATCCGTGCTAACTTTCCACCAAAAAACAACAAAAGATGAAAAATAAATAAAATCAAAAGAAAAATACAAGAACAAAATGGTATCCGTGGTACCCTTGCTGCCTCCCTGCGCCGCCTAATTTTACGTCGCGCACGACGCATTACGTTTCACCGCTTTTTCCTCCGCCTTGAGGATATGAATCTTACCCCTAATTTCTCTAATTTTCTTTATGCTCCTCGGGTGGTGGTGAAAATTGTAAGGACCAAGCAAGATGTCGCCTTTGACGTTTATTGGCCCTTACGTAAGTGAAGTCATTCTGCCTATTAGGCTCAAGAAATTTCGTAATATAGCTGACTGGGTCCCTTCCTTGACATTTCTCCCCAAGCCTCGGAAGACTCTATTTCTATGTCGTCAACCAAACTTAAGGTAGAAAAGTGCTTCGAGTAAGGTCCAATGCACCTCGTTCAAACTTCAATGCAATTGACCCCTTACTTGTATACTTTCCGCATCAACATCTATCTTCTAGTAGTGTCAAATGGTGTATACTCTATCTCTTTCCCCAACTGGCCTCCTACAAGCATGAGCTCATCACTGTGGACACCGAGAGTTCTAAATGCCTGGCTTCATCTCGAAAATTCACCCTGTCTTCCTCTTGCAGTTCTCTTGGAATATTGCCTACAATCAAGTTATCTCTAATTTGTCACAGCTAAATTTCTGTAATCATCTTCGTGAATTTAAAGCTCATCCTTTTTAGAACCCTCCTTCGCATTCTCCTTGAACTATCAATGCTGCCACGCTTCCTCTAAGGCCTGATTTGGCCAACGAGTTGTTTCAAAGATGTCTCAATCTGCCTTCTCGGCGTCCCAAATCCTCATTTTCAACTCCGCCTAAGTATTCATCAAAAACACTGTAAGGATCATAGTGTGGGCTCGTGAAGGGAGTATGCATTCTGACACTATCCTAACGGCCATCTTGACCACCACATATGTTGCATGTTACAATGCGTGCCCTGCAGGAAGTCCTCCGAAATTCGGGGAGGCGTCTGTCCAAACAGGAGTATTCACCATTTAAACCATTTGTGTCTCCAATGATGTCATGTCGCTAAGGGTATCCAAAACAATCAAAAATATTGAAAATAGGAACAAGAACACGTTGTTTCAACGCTGTATAGAATTGCTAATCAATGACTTAAGAAAAATTTGCCAATTGCTAGTCTCTACAACGGCCGCTAAAAAAACTTTATGAGCCCGCAAAATGTGGTTAAAAATAAGTAATATAGGCCCTTTTTTAAGAACCTAATGTCGTAACCCATGGATCGGACTACTGGGTAAACCTTCGAGTGCTAATTTATCATCAGAATTTCAAAAAAATGAAGACAACATAGTAAAGAAAAAGTTTTTATATTTTGTAAACTAACTTTTTATACTAAAGTAGAATAATTATACAAGGGAGTCTCAACTATGAATGTGAGCATGCCGAGGTTGGGGAAATCGAATATGTAGTTAGGAAATTAATTATCAATATACATGGCTTATCTTTTCTTCCTATGCTAGCCTTAACTTATGCCTATGGATTAAGTATTTAACCCAACTTAAGAATCATGAACCTTCCACCTGGCATTTCGTGGATAAGAAGAAATTCATGTTCTAGCCATACAAAATCGATTCCACACTTGACTAATACGACTTTCAGTATATTTCTATCTCTCGGTAAATCAATTCTCAATTTTCCCAAACTAAGAAAAAGATCATATCCTGCCACTCACAACTTTCCAGCTGCACATACCCTAGTGAAACCGGACTTTTGAATTTACATTAACATTGGCCGATATTAATGCAAGAAGAACAAGAATTAAATAGAACAACCATAGAAGAAAAAGATGAAACAACCAGGAGCAATCAACAATACATTTCAATAACAATGGTTTATAACCTCAAGAAGATTAGGGAATTAGCCACTCATTTGTGGATCGGAACATCGTTAAAACGAGTGTAAATCATGCAAACAATTGAAAGAAAAAGAAAAGGATGAAACCCTAAGCACTTTCGTCCTCTCAACCGCCCGTAACCCACGTTTGCTCCACCAAGTCACAATATGTGAAAATAAACCTAGTGTGCTATTTATAATAGTAGGAATTTTTCCTAATAACAAGCAACGTGTCACTGAGTGTAACGCGGAGCATAGCCTCCGGGTGACATGGCCCAAACGCGGAGGTTTACTGGAAATCACCCCGAAAATGGGCCTCGGCAGCGACTGGCCGCGTTGGCAGCATGGCATGCCGTTGGGCAAGCCGCGTTGCACAATTCCTTGTCGTGAGCCACCTCGCTGCGGGCACGTTGCCAACGCGCAGTGGGCCGTCTTGCGCTCCTCGCCCGTGGGCACGCGTCGGCGCAGTGGGCCGCTTTGGGCCTCCTCGTCGCCGTTAGCGTGTTTATTCCGTCTCCAAGCCCTACTTCACTAACCATGGACTTGGTTCTCAAAAAAATCATCAAATCCTACAAACAACAACTAATCATGTCAAGCTAAGTATAAATTCACACTTCCCTACAATTTACATGCGAATGTACACACATTGTTGGATAAACAAGGCAAAAGCGATGCGTTTGAGTATCAATTTGGCATATAAATATACCCCTGATCAAGTGGTACTAACGTCAGGGCTGAGTCTGGTCACCCGAACCTATATCATAAGCAAATATAGCATAAAAGTATGCGGTCAGTACTTTGAATGTACTGAATATATAAGATAAGTCAAATGTGCTAGTAAAACAATAATCTGAAATCATAAGTATAAAGAAAGCTACAACATGAGCATAAGGACAATATGCTAAAACCATGATCATAAGATAGTCATAAACATGAGTTATTTATCGTACGATGAAGTGTAATGATCCAAGATTTTGAAAGTAAAATCATATGTTTAATTAGTTTGAAAACATAAGCAAAAGCTCATAATTTGAACAATGGGTCAATCATATTGTAAAACATGGTATCATAAATCATGTAAATGAATAACTTCAAACATGAGAAATAGTGGGAGGCTTCCTTAAAACTAACACAATCATGAATGAGCACATGATGCCCCAACTATCTCGCTCAAGTAGGAAGAGTTGTCGCTAGCCTTGCTAGGGTAAAGAACAATAAAGGCGTGATATCACTTGTGAGCACAAGCCTAGTAGCATAAGGGAGATACTCTCACCTGCCAAGGACCCTTAGGCTAGGGGCAAGAGACACTCACAGCCAAGGACCCTTAGGCTAGGGCAAGGGAGTTCTCTATTGGTGAGGACCCCTATCCTATGGTGGCACACAATTCTCGGTGACCCGGTGTGCCGAACCCCGCCTACTCGCTCGTTGATAGATACTACTCCTAAGACATGCATATTGCACATAGACATAATTATGAAACATACTTTGTTTTGCATTGGCTAATTAGAAAACATGAAAATCATTATCATACTTTGACCATGATACACAAGCTTGAGATTTATGAAATTCATGTATACTTGAATAACTAGTCACAATTTTAACTCGTTGGTTCATAAGCTTGAATTTCATAAGATCACACATAATTGGGTCAAATTATCATAGACTTGAAAACATAGATTCATGAATGATCTTAGTAGAACGTATGTAATCATAATCATAAGTCATGAATTAAATCATTAGATATTTCATGAGAATTGGGTCTAACCTAAGAATTTCAATAAATCATGCTTGGAGAATTAAAATCATGAGATAGAGATGAAACTAGACATGAGGATCAAAGGATACCCCCATTCATGACCCTACATACCTTTGTTAGATGAATCCTGAACTTGTCTTGAAGACCTAAGAGAAATTGGGAAGAAGAAGATGAAGATCCCTAGCTTGACTTGAGAGCTTGATTTCTCTACTATGGTGTTTTGAAGAGGGTGAGGTTTTTCGTTAAGTTAAACCCCTTAATTTGACCTTAAGAAGCCTAAAAAATGTCATTTAGGAGTTAAAAGCATAGAATTTTACCACAATTACCCAGAACTTGATGAGTTGGTAATTTACCATCTCATTAGGCTTTTAAGCATGAGCCTTGGTCTAGTTTTTAAGTCATTTAGATAGATTTTATTCCCTTTTTGCCTTTTTGTATGTAGATATTTGATTTGTAGAAAAGAGTAAGAAAGGGAGCAAAAAGAAAGGAATCAAGTGAAAATCGGCGCTCCACCGGAGAAGACCGGCAAAACACTAGCTAAACACCAAAGACCACTACCCTGGGGAATTAAAGTGACCGGCGAAGGCAGACACGGACTGACGACTCGTCGATTGAATTGCCTACCGATGCCTGAGAGTGATGGATCACAGAGAAAAAATTGGCAGAGCACGGTTGGAGACCGACAAATCATCGAATGAAATGCCGAAAGACACTAGAACTCATGGAATGAGCACCCAGTGACAGCCGGCAGTTCATGGAATGCAAACGGCGAACCGCTGGTACTCTCGCAAGTCCAGAATGCCTGAACAGGGGCAAATGTGTCCAACACTGAAAAAGAGAGTGGGAGTACCCTAGTTTTGGATATATTCTAGAGAGAAGTACTTTGTACCCATTAGATCTTAACTTTTAGCTTTTCCAGAACATTCTCTTTGTAGAAGAAGAAAGTTAGAACTCTATTGGTGAAAATTGGAAATGATTGTTTTTCTTTTTCTTTTTATTCTTCTTTCATAGCAAGGTATTACCATTGTTGAAAACTTATTGTTGAATTTGATTTCTCTACTCCTATTATTGAATTGAATGAGTTTATTGTTAAATATTCTTTTGAATTTCTTAACTATGAGTAGCTAAATCATTAGCTAGAGGTGTGCGGTGATGAATTCTTAATTAGAATGGGTATTTCTAGAGTCATCTCGATATTGTTTAATTAGTGTAAATCTATTAAATTCTCTCCAATCTATAATTGAACATCCATGGTTGATCATGTGATTCTAATTGATCTTACTTAATTTTTAATTGAAAAAGAAGAATTGAGTATTGGGAGAGACTTTAATGGTGGAAATGGATGTGAGGTTGTGAAATTGGGCTGGAAATAGCCAAAATCACATTCTCACTCTTAATTAATAGCTAATAGCTAGAAATTAGTGCAGCTGTAAATCCAAATCTGATCGGGTTGATTTAATTGTATCTAGTGGTTTAAAAGAACTCTAGCAAGAGGTACTTATGAGGTTGAAAAACATCAAATGCCCACTTGCCCGAGGTTATTTACACAACTTGAACTCAAGAGATGACCTAGCATGACCCTATTTAGTTAGCATATCATCTACACCACACCTCTAGTATTTCACATTATTGTCAACAACCTTGGTCATTTATCTATCTTAATTAGCCGAATTAGAATTTATACTCTATTGTTAATCTCAATCTCCCCAAAAATGTTTGTTTTCTTGTTATTTTCAAGTAGTGCAAGCTAAATTCAATTTCCCAAAAAACACTCGTGCATATCATTCACTAGTCTCTGTGGGATTCGATCGCGACATTCGTTAGGATATTTCTTTTGATACAACAATTGTGTATGCTCTTTTATAACGAAGAGTATATTTTGGACGTTATCTAAAATGGCACCATTGCTGGGGACTAGCGCTTGATACTCTTGTATTGATTATTAATTTGAATTAGTCTTGCATCATAGGTGTTGACATCACATTTGATGTTCGTGTTAGGATAAAGTCATATACGTCATCATTCAAAAACAAGGGATAGCTCAGTAGCGGGTTATATGGAGCATGGAGAAGATAATCCGGCGATGCCCAAAGTTGCGGTAGCCATTTGCCCACCGCCTATAGTAGGGAATGACGTGTTCTATGTAACAAGTACAGTGCTACATTTGCTGCAGATGAAAGGACTATTTGGGGGCAAACCATGTGAGGACACAAATTGCCATTTGAGGAATTTCTTAGAGATCTGCCAGCCTTTCAACATAACCAACATAAGTCAAGAGTCTATAAGGTTGAGGCTCTTTCCATTTTTCCTAATGGGAGAGGTGACCATGTGGTTAGAAGAACTCCCTCCGGGATGCATTACATCATGGCAAGAATTGACTGAGGCATTCTTGGGTTGTTTCTTCCCTCCATCGAAAATGTTATAACTAAGGGATGATATCACGAACTTTAGACAAGAACCAGGAGAACCGTTGTATGAAGCATGGTTAAGGTTCAAGAAGAAGGTTTCCCTTTTCCCCAACCATGGTCTCCTGGATGGAGTGCTTCTTCAAAGTTTCTACCGAGCTCTAGAATCCATTAACAAGTAAGTTTCAAATAATTTAGAAAGAGGATCAATTATGGATTAGATAGACGGGTCAGCTAAGGCCCTCTTGGACAGAATGACAAAGACAAATCAAGAATGGCATACGAGAGACTAATGTATCGACACATGACATTGCTCTAGTGTATTGGAAACTGAGTTGAGGAAAAGAGATGAAGAGTGAGATGAAAATATAGCCAAAATGATGACGCAGTTTGAACTAATGACCAAACATGTGATGGGGGCAGGGCCCAAGGTTGTGAATGTTGTAGGTATGCAAGGTCCATTGCACTTTGAAGGAGAGTCGTCGCCACCGAGGTACGATGAGGAATGCCAATACATGAGAAATCAGATGGGGGATTATCGACCCTAGTTTCAAGGGACTAATCAAGCTCCTTGGCGGCCAAGGGAAGAAAACAAAGGTTGGAGAAACTGTGATGCATAGGGATAGCCCGAAAAAAATGAAAGATGGGGCAATAGGGAGAAAAATCAAGAGGGAGACCGTTACCACAAAAGTTCAAACCCATATGTTCCCCCTCCAAAAGCTGAGAACACCCAAAGTTAGTCAGGTTTGAACGATGCAGGGAGCTAAAAAATTGAATAAATATTTGCATAAGTCCTCAAGAAAGTGGAATCAACCGACAACAAGATAAATAAATTGAAAGGGGAGGTGTCTAACCTTGCCTAGACGGTGAGATCTCATTCAGACTCCATTAAGCATTTGGAAGCTCAAATGAAACACTTGTCCGCTCAAATGAATCCCTGAATTAAGGGAACACTCCCAAGTTATACAATTCCAAACCCGAAGAAAGATCAATGCATGACCATTGTTACTAGGAGTGGTAAATTGGTTGGAGATACGGAAGTGATGCCTAAGGAGGTTGCTTCTCCTAAATCTAATGAGGAAAATGACTTTGCCGAGCTACCAAAAACACCAAGTAGTGGTGAAAAGAGTGATGATGAAAGTGAGCGAAAGGATGATGAAGTTCCCTCACATGTTGATGAAGAAGAGGCAGGCATAAAGGCCTTAAATGATGAAGAACTTGAACTAAAAGCTTCACCCCCTTATCCAAAAAGGTTGGCTAAGAAAAAGAGGATGATCATTTCAACAAATTCATCGACATGTTAAGCAAATTATCCATTAATATACCATTGGTGGATGCCTACTTCAAACGCCCGGATATGCTAAATTCATGAAGGAGCTATTGAAAAAGAAGAAGGTGGTAGATGTTGGCACCAGGAAAACAACCTATCATTGTAGAGCGATGATGATGAGCAATCTCGCCCCAAAGCTAGAAGATCCAGGAGCCTTTATGATTCCTTACACTATTAGGTTATGTTTGTTTAAGAAAGCCCTTTGCGATCTTGGCGCAAGCATAAATCTAATGCCTCTTATCATTTTAAAGAAATTTGGGCTACACCAAACCCACTTAATGAGGCTATTAATGGTTGACTGCTCCGTAAAGAACCCTGTGGGTGTGCTAGAGGATGTATTGGTAAGAGTGGATAAATTCATTCTACCAGCTGATTTTGTGGTTCTTGATTGTGAAATTAATTTAGAAGTGCTAATCATTCTAGGGATACCATTGCTTTCCATGATCGAGCATTGGTAGATGTAGAGCTAGGTGAGCTCAAGTTGCGAGTTTGAGGTGAAGATGTCACCTTTAAAGTGTGCCCATCAGTTGACTGTCATGCCCCGAGTCTATATCCAAGACAGGACATCGTACTTGGAGTCACGAGTAACCCGAATCAACCCATGGTATATCATAACACTATTCTGAGTGAAAACATAGTGAAATCTTTAAAATAATAAAATAAAACATTTATGAAGAAGAAGTAAACCATAAAGGTTAAAACAACTGAAACAGAGTTGAAAATCTGAATCTATATTTGTGTCTTAAAACCATCTATCTGATGAGTTACTGGGACAAGCCCCCAACTAACTCTAAGTCTAACTGAAGAAATATAACTGAAAAGAAATAATCCTCATCCTCGAAAGATGAGGACACACCAATGATGCAGCTGAAACTTCTGAGCGAGGTCTGCTAACAGTGCAGAGACTGAGAACCTGTAGTTGTATCATAAAATGATACAACATAAAAGGTATGCGTCAATAATTTGAATGTACTGAGTAAGTGAGATAAACCATAACATAGAGAATAAAACAAGTGAACTGTAAAGACATTCAATGACCAATTGAAATACTATAACTGAGTAAACTGTGATATACTAAGATGGTCAAAATGACGTGCCCTAAATCTGAGATACTAATCTAAAATACTGTATTGAACTGATTTGAACTGACTAATCTGAGACTGAATTTAGCTGACTAGTGGGAGAGTCTATAACCGACATATAACCACGTGAGCTAGACATGGAGTACACCCCATAGGTAGGACCCAATATACCTTGCCAGGGTATAAATGCATGCACTGAGTGATCGCAAGTCTAGGGCCATGAGGCCAGTAAATTATATCCTATGGTGGCAGCGTAGTTCTGGGAACCTGGGTGCGCTGAAACCCCGGTCCGCTCGGTGCTATGTCCTACTCCCATTGGGTAGTCCTAGACTAACTACTAAGCTGATAACTAGAAAATGGGGCCCAATACAAAGTCAAGAATACCTCTCTGGATGTAACCTGAGAGTCCTATTGGACCGAATTCTTTAACCGGTATTCTAAGACTAGTCAGAGCTGCTTATCTGGAAGCATCATAACCATCTAAAGGACAAACTGTAATCTAAAGTTCGGGTCCTAAGGCTTATCAGAGCTTCTTATTTGAAAGTGTCATGACCGCCTATTGAACCACTAAAATCTAACACTGAGTCTAATACTGATAACTGGGAGGCATCATGGACACCTCAAGGGTTATCTTAGTCAAACTGACCGGCTGACATTTCTAGACTATATCAAGGATACTAATCATTGACTGAGACTAGACTAACAAACATCTGACTGAAATCTCAACATGTTCTAGCAATATGGGAAACCCGAACTAAGAGCATCAAGCCACAAGGAAAAACTAGACCAACAGGAAAAATTCTAGTTTACTGCATTCAAAGCTAGGACTAAAACCATCTTTAAAAGAATGAGTATTAACATCATAACTAGGTTGTGGAAATATAACAACAATCAACACAGACAATATTCCGCATGCTATAAACGAAGTGTGACATATAATTTATTCACATTCGAAAGTTCAGGGCTAGAACTGATAGAGAATATAGAGTATATTTTGGGGACACAAGGGAAGAACTACTCCTTTCTTTAATTCCCACATACCTCGTGAAGGAAATCCCTGAGAGAATCCCTTGAAAATCTAAGGAGAATTCGATTTCCCTAGCTTCTGCTCTGAGTATTTCTGAGAGAATTCTACATTCTAACTTCTGTGGGGATGCGAGGAATGAAGTAAAACCGTCGGTTACCCCTCTAAATCCCCTGATTAAAACCCAAAATGACATAGTTTAGAGTCTAGGAGTTTAGAAAATTACGTAAAACACCCTAGGAAATTCACAGTAAAAAGGACCTAGCTAGTCCCCACAAGGCACTCCACAAGTTGGGAGGTCAGGGAGACTCGTGGTACCCGGTCATGATGTGCACTGGAAATTTTCTTCAAATTCAACAGCCTACCAACGACTAACTTCACGAGTTATCAGGAGACCTAACAACTCGTGACATCTCCCGTTTCCATTGAGCCAAGATTTTTCTTCATGAGTCACCACGGGAGACACCACGACTCGTGGTGTACCCGTGAGCCATGGTGTTGATAAGTTAGGTACAATGCCCGAATTTTCAAACTTTCAGTCAACCCTTGACCAAGACACACGTGATGGCTCATGGTATTGACCATGACTCCTAGTCACTCAATTTTCAAAATTTTCAACCAAGTCCGGACCCTTCCCCATGAGTCAATCCACAACTAGTGACCTACACCCAAGGGTCACAGGAAGACTCATTCTGTGACCTGATGTAGAAAATCTTGTTTTGTCTATTTCAACTCTCGAGTCTGAGATTATGGTTTCCCGAGGCATTACAATATCTCTCCCTTGGGAACATTCATCCTCAAATATTGGAAAACAAACAGAAAATCATAGAAATGCAATCATCGCATTCAAATACTGATTGTATAAACTGAAAACTAACAGAACGACTACCTCAAAACTGAACTATATGACTAAACTAAATTCAAAAATCATACACACATTACATGGACTGAACATGTAAATGAATAGAGTTTTATGGAAAAATTGATACCTTAAACTGAAACTAAGCTAGAAGGGAATAAATGTGAGTATCTAGCCATCATATCTGCTTCAGTTTCCTACATAGCTCCTTCAACATGCTGATTTCTCCACAAGACTTTGACTGAAGCTACTTCTTTGTTCCTCAGCTTACGAACCTGACTCACAAGGATCTGAATTGCGACCTCTTCATAAGAGAGACTATCTTTCTCTCCCACACTATCCAGTGGCACCAGTGAAATTGGTTCACCTATGCACTTCATCAATAGTGACACATGGAACACTGGATGCACAGATGATAACTCTAAAGGTAATTCCAGCTCATAGGCTACATTGCTGATTCGCCTCAAAATTCTGTAGGGTCCCACATATCTCGGACTGAGTTTTCCTTTCTTCCCAAACTTCATCACCTCTTTTATGAGTGAAATTTTCAGATAAACCCAATCATTTACTGCAAACTCTAACTCTCTTCTACTACTATCAGCACAAGATTTTTGTTGGCTCTGAGCTATTTTCAACCTTTCCCGGATGAGCTGTACTTTCTTCATGGCTTCATGAATTGAGTATGGCCTGATTAGAGTAGCTTCACCAACCTCGAACCACCCGATAGGAGATCTACACCTTGTACCATACAATGCCTCAAACGGGGCCATCTGAATACTGGAGTGGTAGTTTGTTGTTGTACGCAAACTCAATGAGAGGCAAGTGATCATCCTAACTACCCTTGAAATCAATCACACACGCTCTTAGCATATCTTCCAAAGTTTGGATAGTATGCTCAACTTGTACATGTATCTATGGGTGAAAAGTTGTGCGGAGCTTGACCCGGGTACTGAGTCCCTTCTGAAGAGATTTATAGAAATGAGAGTTGAACTGGGTACCTCTATCTGAAATGATGGACAAGGGTATCCCATGAAGTTTGAACAACTCCTGGATATAAAGCCTAGCATAATCCTCGGTTGAGTCTATAATTTTAACTGGGAGGAAGTCTGCTGACTTAGTCATCCGGTCTACTATCACCCAAATTGAGTCATGCTGCTGATGAGTTCGAGGTAGCCCTATAACAAAATCCATATTTACTTCTTCCCACTTTCATATGGGTATGCTGATATTCTGAGTCATACGTCCTTATCTCTAGTTCTCTACTTTGACTTCCTGGCAGTTCGAGCACTTAGCTACAAATTTTGCGATGTCTTTCTTCATGTCGTTCCACTAGTAAATATCCCATAAATCATGGTACATCTTAGTAGAACTTGGGTGGATCTAATATCTCGAACTTTGTGCTTTATCCAGTATCTGCTATCTCAAGTCACCCATATCCGGTATGCACAACCTACCTTTGTAATGGAGTACACCATCTCCCCCTTGGGAGAAAGCCTCCACTTCTTTTCTGAGAACCGCCTCCATTAGTTTAAGAAGTATGGGATCTGCATCCTTCCTTGACTTAACTTCAACTACCAATGAGGAATCTAATCCACTCCGCACCACTACTCCGCCCTCAGCTGTATCAACCAACTGTACTTCAGCTGAGCTAACTTGTGGATATCCTTTGCCAGTTTCTTTTTTCCCTCTTCAACATGAGCCATGCTCCCCATAGACACTCCGCTTAAGGCATCAACCACCACATTGTCTTTGCCCGAATGATACAACACACTTATGTCATAGTCATTCATTAGCTCCAACTATATTCTCTGACAAAGATTTAGATCTTTCTGACTGAACACATACTGAAGGCTCTTGTGATCGGTGAAAACATCCATGTGAGCCCCGTACAGATAGTGCCTCTATATTTTCAACGCAAACACCACCGCTGCCAACTCCAAGAAATTAGTCAGATAGTTCATCTCATGAACCTTGAGTTGTATAGAGGAGTAAGAAATAACCTTACCTCGCTGCATCAGAACGCAACAAAGTCCAACTCTGGAAGCGTCATAATATACCATGGACCTATTTATTCCTTCTGGTAAGCCGAGTCTTCAACTCCTGGAAACTCTGCTCACACGTATCTGACCATTGAAATTTCACCTTTTTCTAAGTCAACTTAGTTAGAGGAGATGAAATTGAGGAAAAACCTTCCAAAAAACGTCGATAATAACCAGCTAGACCCAAGAAACTTCTGATTTCGGTTGGGGAGGTAGGTCTAGGCCATTCTTTCATCGCTGCTATCTTTTGGGGACCCACCTGAATACCCTCACCCGAGACCACGTGAATAAGGAAAGTCAAATAATTCAACTAGAATTTGCATTTGCTGAACTTGGCGAACAACTGGTGGTGTCTGAGTGTCTAAAGTACTATCCTTAAGTGATTAGCATGTTCTTCCTCGTTTCTAGAGCTTAAAAGAATGTCATCAATGAACACAACGATGAACATGTCTAGATACTGCTTGAAGACTCCGTTCATCAGGTCTATGAAAGTTGTAGGGGCATCAGTGAGTCCAAAGGACATAACCACGAACACGTAGTGACCATATCATGTTCTGAAAGCTATTTTCTGTATTTCACACTCTCTGACTCTTAGTTGATGATACCCTGACCTGAGATCTATCTTAAAGAAACAACTAGCTCCCTGAAGCTGATCGAACAAGTCATCAATCCTGGGTAGGGGATACCTATTCTTGATTATGACCTTGCTCAACTGATGGTAATCAATGCACATTCTGAGGGTACCGTCTTTCTTTTGCACTAATAGTACTGGAGCACTCCAGGGAGAGATGCTGGACCTGATAAAACAATTATCAAGAAGGTCATTTAGCTGCTCGTTCAACTCATTAAGCTCTGTTGGAGCCATTCTATAAGGACGGATGGAGATGGGCTAAGTTTCTGGAAGAAGGTCTATGATGAAGTCTATTTCATGCTCAGGAGGGACTCCGGGAAGATCTTCGGGGAACACGTCAGGGAACTCACTAACAACTCGGACTGACTGAACAGTCGGGGTCTCGGAGTTGGAATCTCTGACCCGAACTAGATGATAAATACACCCTTTGAAAATAAGCTTCCTAGCCTTAAGGTAGGAAATAAACTGACCTTTAGGCACTGAACTACTGCCTGTCCACTCTAAAATTAGCTCATTTGGGAACTAAAACCTGACGACCCTAGTTTTGTAGTTGATTGAGGCACAACTGGAGTGTAACCAATCATTACCAAGAATGAGGTCAAAGTAAACCATGTCTAACTCTACGAGATCAGTTGGAATGAACTTATTCAAAATTAAGACTGGGTAGTTTCTATACACCCAACTGGATCTAACTGACTCGCCAACTATGAGAATGGTTTGCAGAGAACTTTTGGATTGATATCAAACTGGACAGCTACATAGGGGGTCATAAATGAAAGTGTGACTCCTGGATCTAGTGGGGCATACGCGTCTAGATGAAAAAGGCATAACATACCCGTGACCACATCAGGTGAGCTCTCTTGATCTTGATGAGAGAACAAGGCATAAAAAGAGTTTTGGTGTTGGCCACCATCCATACCTTAAGTGTTGTCCTGCTGAACTGGTCGGCCTACTAAAGCTACTGAACCGGTGGATTATGATCTTCCCCTTCCTGCTGACGGACATTCTTTGAGTCAATGATAAAGTTGTCCACACCCAAAACAACTCTCTCGGCCCTTAAGGCACTCTCCTGGAAGGTTCTTTCCATATTTATGGCAAGCTGTGTAGCTGTAGCAGTTGCTGGCACTATGACTCTAGGACTATGAGCCAGATGCTCCACTACTCCAATCCTTACGGGACTGGAAAGTAGGGGCACTATTTGAGGTGGGTGCTGGATCCCTATGCTGTTGCTGCTGCTATGGCTACTGTGGGTATCTATTATCGCTAGATCTCTAGTGGCCATAATCTGACTGGCCAGTCCTTGCCCGCTTGTTCTCCCGCTCAATTTTTCTGCCTCCATTTGCTGGGCATGAACTATGAGGCTGGAGAGATCGATACCCTTAATAAGAATTGCAGTCCTGCACTCCTTGAGGACCAACTTTGATAGCCCATTTACAAATGTCAGCATGCGAGTCCTTGGCTCGGCTACAATCTCTGGAGCATATTTAGACAGCCTTGTGAACTCCAGTGCGTACTCCTCCACCGTTCGATTATCTTGTTTTAGATTCATGAATTTATCCACCTTAGTCTCCTTGAGCTCCTGGGGGAAGAATTGGTCTAGGAAGGATGTAGTGAACTCCTCCCATTCCACCGGCCCTGCTCCCGCTGGTCTCCCCACCTTCCACTTTTTGTATTAGATCTAGGCTATCCCTTTCGCCTAGTAGGCAGCCAGGTTGGCACTCTCCAAGGAGCTAACACCCATAATTCAAGTGATCTTCCTGATCTCATCCATGAACTCTTTTGGGTCCTCTCCCTCCTTCAATCCATGGAAAACTGGAGGGTTTATTTGGGTAAAGTCTCGAACTCGGGAAACTACTGCGGACCCATTATTGTTGACCGGACCACCTGTTGATTCACCTGATTAGTGACTGTCTGTGCGAGCAGCTGGATAGCCGCCCTGAACTCTACGGAGGATGATCTTAGGGTCTTTCTAGGCATTACTAAGATAATGTGTGATGCTTGTGGAGTAGCTTTGGGTGCCGACCTTGGAAAAAACATGATAAGATCTTTCATCCCATACTATGCTAGCAAGGCTCTCAATGCAGCTCAAAAGAATTACACCGTCACAGAGTAAGAGTTCTTAGTTGTAGTGTATATCTTTGAAAATTGTCGTGCTTACCTCCTTGGCATAAATGTTGTGGTGCACACTGACCATGCATCAATTCGGTATCTAATGGCTAAAAAGGATGCAAAACCTTAATTCATTCATTAGCTATTGCTACTATAGGAATTTGAACTTAAGGTGAAAGAAATAAAAGGTACAAAAAACCAAGTTGCAGACCATCTATCTAGGTTGGATGAAGAAGGAAAAGTGGGAAACAAATTGGAGACAAATGATTCCTTTCCTGACGAACAGGTATTGGCTGCCTCACATGAACTGTCTCCATGGTTTGTAGACTTTGCAAATTACTTGGTGAATGATACAATTCTCAAAAACATGAACTTTTATAAAAAGAGGAAGTTTCTCCATGATATTAGGAAATTTTATTGGTATGAGCCATATTTATTTAAAACTTGTGCAAAAAATATAATAAGAAGGTGCATCCCCGAAAATGAGACGATTTTCATTCTTGAGGCATACCCTTCATCTCCTATTAAAGGGTATCACAGTGGCATTTGCACGGCGAATAAGATATTACAATGTGATTTCTATTGGCCTACTATTCATCAAGATGCTCATGATTTTGTAAAGGCTTGTGATAAATTTCAATGAGAGGGAGGAGTGTCTGGGAGACATGAGCTACCTCTAACACCCATTCTTGATGCAGAGTTGTTTCATGTGTGGGGCATTGATTTCATGGGCCTATTTGTAAGTTCCTATGGGATGAATTACATATGGTACTAGTTGACTATGTCTCCAATTGGGTGGAAGTGTGTCACGCCCCGCCTTGGGGGGTATGACTGGCACCTGGTGCCCTATTAGGACCTGAACTGCTAGACTACTGAGCCTAAGCACATCTGGTGCCTGGCTG
>JACEIK010001373.1:230304-290632 GCA_018107945.1 Datura stramonium
CACGACGATTCGCCGGCCGAATTTCACGAAACTAAATCTGTAGGAATGCTCCTTACTGCTTAATACCTCGGTATCTGGAGTTAATTTGAGTTTGGACCGTCTTTGACGGCGTAATCGGACGGAAATTTCAATGAATCCTTCGTCCTCTCTGTTTTTCCCTCAACCTCTCTGGAAGTTATATGAAATATAACATTTAAACCGAAGTTGGAGACTTATATAGTTGGGACCTATAATGCGACTTATAAATAGCATTCCAGGAATGCGATTTATAAGTCACATTCGTCGAATGCGATTTATAAGTCGCATTTGCCTTGCGACGCGCCGACTTGGTGCTTGTTTGATATTTCCCCGGGCCTTTTTCTAGCATGTATGGCATTATAAAACTCTTAACCAACATGCGAGTAGGCCATCTACATGTCAAGAATTTACAGGGTGTAACAAAGCGGTAGCACTTCTAAACAATGAGCATAAGTCGATCACTGTATTCTTGTGAAGGAACATCGTTTCTAGATTTGGCACTCCAAGGGCAATCATCAGTGATGGTGGATCACACATCTGCAATAGGTTATTTCGTGGCTTACTTTAGAAATATGCAGTCAATCAGAAGGTGGCTACACCTTACCACCCATAGACAAGTGGATAAATGGAAGTTTCAAATCGGGAGATCAAGACAATTCTAGCCAAAATAGTTCATGCCAATAGAACAGACTGCTTAGGGAGATTACGTTATGCTTTATGGGCATATCGAACAACATACAAACAAAATTCAAAACACCCATAGGTATGTCATTGTATCAGCTCGTCTATGGAAAAGATTGAATCTTTATCATGATCAAAAGATTGAAAAAGGGAGATCACACCTACGGATTTAGTGTTGCTATACAATTCTAGACTCTTCTTATTCTTGGGAAAATTGAGGTCAAAGTGGTTCAACTATTCTCACATGGAGCAATAGAGAATGAAACCAAGGAAGGAACAACATTCAAAGTTAATGGACAGAGGGTGAAGCACTATTTGGTAATCATAAGGAGTTGAAAGTGCTGGAAAAGATATACATTGATGAAGTCTCAGTAATCAAGAGATCTACATCATGCCGTGACATTAAATCAAGTGCTACTTGGTAGGCAACCCAAGACAACTTAAGTTTTGTTTTTGTTTACTCAAGTGTGCAGGAAACAAGTCACAAGTACATAATAGAGCTATAGGAATCGAGATAAGGCTTGAAAGTCATGTCGGCCCAGAGCTGCACGATGAGCCGGTCAAGCTCCACACAGAGAGGTGTGACATAGCGAGCTTGGGACTGCATTGAGGAGCGCGACATGCCTGTTCTATACGAAAGTGAGAACATCCCAAAGATGATGCGGATTAGAGGCCCAAGGAGCTCTTCTTTCACTCTTTTACATATTCTTTATTATTTTAGCAGTGAGAACAGTGCTACTAATTAAATGTAGGGTGGTAGAAGTGTACTTCATTATATCATGTATGCTTTCATTGGTAAATATTTTTCACGGTGGGCCTAGATTTTTTTTGGTGATTCATGACTTATATGCTAGCTTGTAGTATTTTGTGTAATAGTTTTTGTGATATTTTTTGTTTTATTTTTATTTTGGTTCCCCTATTTTTATTTTCGGTACTTTTCTGGTGGATAGTCCCTTAGAATAGATTAGAGCGTCTAGATATTTTTGAGTCATAGTCATGACTATTTTCGATGATGGATGAATGATGATCGTATTACGAGAAAATTAGTCATTAGGAGAGCAAGAACTTGAGACCCTATGAATGCTAGGTGCTTCATGATCACACCCAAATTACACCTTGCAATTAAAGTATAAAGCGGTCGCGGTCAAATATAGTAACCCAACAAAGGTTGGGGTCGATCCCACATGGAATAGGCATAAATAATATGAGTTGTTTAATTGCAAAATAAAAAGAATAAAATAATACTAGAAATTATTGAGTTGTTTAGCATATTAATGAAGCTAAGCTAAGACTGTATTACCCATGATTTCATAACTTAGTAGGCTTTTAATAGTGATCTATCCTGGTGAAATTTGTGTAAGACTTATGTTTAGTACATCTAATTGTTTCTCAACTTAAGAATTACGCTTATCTCTTCTCTGTCTCAAATTGCATGTGTTATGTGCAGCAATTGTCACGACTTGAATCTATACCCTGGACGAGACACGATACTTGGAGTCACAAGTACCCCAAGCCAACACATGGTCTATCATCACATTGGTAAACTGCGTAAACATAAGCGGATGCTTTAAATAAATAAGATCATTTAAGAAAATATAAAGTTGATTTGACAAAAGTCCATAAATCTTAAGACAATACTAAATATCTGAGTCTATGTCTTAGAGACATCTACTAATGATGAGTTTCTAGAACAAGCCCCCAACTAATTCTAAAGTCTAACTGAAAGAAAAATAACTAAAAATAAACATCTTCCTCGAAAGATTAGGACTCACCAAAAGTTGTTGCTGGTACCGTTTGAAGGAATCTATTGATGATGTTGGGGCTGAGAACCTGCGCCTATATCATGATACGATAGAGTATAGAAGGTATGTGTCAGTACTGGAATGTACTAAGCAAGTGAGAGACAATATAAACATGAAAGAGAAAGTAACTAAAATGAGATGACATGAAATGACCAACTAAAATATAGAAAACTGAACAACTGAAATATAACTAATTTGGTCAATAATGACCCCAGCTGATGGTCATAGACATGTCCTGAATTTGAGATACTGATTTGAGCTAAACTGAACTGAACTGAACTGAACTGAACTGAAATTATACTGACTAGTGGGAGAGTCTACAACTGACATATAACCACGTAATCTAAACATGGAGTTTGATGTATACGCCCCATCGATAGGACCCAATATACCTTGCCAGGGGTATAAAAGCATGAACTGGGTGATCAAAAATCTAAGGCCATAGGGCCAATAAAATAACCTATAGTGGAAACATAGTTCTGGGAACATAGGTGCGCTGGAACCCCGATACACTCTGTGCTATGTCCTACTCCCATTGGATAGTCCTAATCTGACTACTAAGATGATAGCTTGAAACTAGGGTCCATGACTAAATTAGGGATACTTACCTAGAAGTAACCTGAGAGATCGGACCGGATTCTGTAACTGGTGTTCTAAGACTGGCCAAAGCTGCTTATCTGGAAGTCTCGTAGTCGTCTAAAGAACAAACTAAAAATGAAGCTTGTGGTTCTAAGATTGGTTAGAGCTTCTTATCTGGAAGCGTTTTCATCATCTAAAGAACAAAGTTGTACCTAATTACAATATTGATAACTGATATCTGGGAGACATTACTAACACCTCAAGAAAAGACTATAGTCAAAATGATTAGCTAACATTTCTAAAAATACTGAACATGCTAACATTCTTACTGAAATTGGACTAGCATGAAACTGACTGAGATTTCAACTGATATTAATAATATGGGAATCCCAACACTGATAGAATCAAGCAACATGAATAACTAATCAATTATGCAAGACTCTAATTTACTGTATTCAAAAGTTAGGGATAAAACCATCTATATAGGAACAAGTATCAACATGGTCTCTAAATAATGGAAACATAGCAGCTAACAATATGAACAACATTCCACATGAATGACATCGCAATCTAACTGAAAAGTTGTTAAATTTCAAAACCTCAAGGCTAGGACAAATAAGAAAATTTACATGGGTTTTGAGGGAACAAGGGAAGGACAATTCCCTTGATAAATTCACACATACCTGGTGAAGGATTCCTAAGAAAATCCTTGAGAAATTCGAAGAAGAAGAAGTTGAAACCCTTGCTCTGTTCTATGCTTCCTGACTGATGATTCTACCTTCTGACTTTTGACGGAATGAGAGGAATGAAGTATAAACGTTGATTACCCCTATAAATCCCTTGAATAAAATCCAAAACAACATAGTTTAGGGATTAAAAAGGTGAGATGTTACTAAAATAACCCTGGGAGAAAATCTAGAAAACTACCCGACAAGGATCGATGGGTCACACAATAAGTCATTGGTTGATACCATGACTCTTTTGGACTAGTCGTTGGTCCTGGACCTAGATTTTTGGCTTAGTGTAACTTGGCAATGAGAGGGACCATGACTCGTTGGATGAATCAATGGGTCGTTGGTACCTCCTGTGGCCACTGGCAGGAATTCGAGCAAAAACATTTGATCCCCTCTCTAAAGGGTGACACCACGACTCATTGGTTGAGACAATGAGTCATTGTCACCTCTCTTCCTAGCTACTGGAAATCCTAGAGAAATTTTAGGACTTTTTACCATGGGTGGACACAACGACTCGTTGTGTGATACAACGGGTCGTTGTTGCCACTAGTTGTCACTGAAGGAGTTGGTCAAAGAATACCTAGGAGCCCCAACTAATGAGTCACACACGAGTCATTATATTATCGACAACTCGTCATTTGACTCGTGGGTTCCTGGAACGGGATCAACTGGGTTCTGAGCTGGGAATGCAACCAGTGACAAGATGACTTGTTTCTCCTTACAACGAGTCGTTCCATGTCCCGTTGGTTCCCGAGGAACATCTGATAGGGCTGACCACGACCCAGACAACAGGTCATTACTTCTGACAACGACTCGTTGTATCGGTCATTCTAAGAAAAATTTTCTGGTTTTCCCTAGTTTTTCATGTAAGGTCTGAGTTAGGTCTAGGAAAGTTTACACCAATAGAAAATAGATGCTTTCCACCCATCTCCTCTTAGTCTCAAAAGTGTGTATATTTAGCTTTGCAATAAGTCTTGACTTTAACTATCCTTAGTTAGAGCTCAAGTTAATTAGATAAGAATTATTAATCTCAAATTGCCATTGCTACTCTCTTTTTCTAACTTCAACTTCCTTGGTCAGGCAAGTTGAAGATACGACCAGGTTTCAATATTTGCAACTGCTAAAACATAATTAAAACAAAGAGAATAATAATCCATCAAATTTACCATTCAAGAATCACTATTGTTTTATTCCTACATTTGTTAATCCATCATGGTTTCCACAACCCTAGCCTAAGAGATTTGGCAGCTCATCTTTATGGGAAACCAAGTAAAAGTTGTACAAGAAATCATAATGAAATTATTACTTTAATATAATCTTGTTCAAAAAAATCTCCAAGCTAAATGGATTCACAAGAACTTGATTAATTTCCAACACTATCAACTTAACTATTACATAAATTCTCAAAATATGAATTATGCAACAATATAACTATGTTCAAATATGAAAGTATCAAACTAACAACTCCCCCGCCCCCCAAAAAATGTTATGAAAATGGTATTTATAATAGCAGATTAAGACTTCATAGTTCCTTCATGATTGTGTTTGTGATTTGCAGCTTCTGTTCCTAGTAGAACTGGGATTGCATCCTCTGGTCGGCTGAACCCTGTGGTGCCTCGCACCCCTCGATGCGTCACTATGCCCGATGCGTCGTGCCGGATGGTGCTTCAAGACTTCCTGCGAGATGCCAACTTCAATCAAATCAATCCGTCAACCCCATCTTGCCATTCTTGCACTTTTAAGCTACATTTAAGCCCAACTCCATCACTTTTATACCTAAAAGCATCTAATCATGTGTGTTAGCTCTTTTTTCATAAATAAATCATAAAAAACATGCAAACACACACAATTTATTCTCAAAACATAGTAAAGTATCGCAAAATATGGCTTATAAATATGTAAATTCACCGTTCATCACCACCCTACACTTATATTATTGTTCGTCCTCAAACAATCACTACACCCAAGAGATTTTTAGCGGTAATAAATTTATCTTTTAGCGACAGTATATTTATATTTTAGAGGCAATATATATCAATAATAGATTAAATACCATGCAATCCAAAGTCACTAAAGCCTCTAGTGGCATTTATTATGAATTCTGGTAAAGATCTTTATTATTGCCGTTAAAGTAATTATTATTAGTGACATTTATTTAGTGGAAATTACTATTGCCACTAAACTTACCTTAGAAATATTTTATCCAACATAGTTGCGGCTTTTGTTATTGCCAGTAAAAATGCAATAATTGCCAATAAAGAGGACTTTTCTTAGTGTAATTATTATGGCTGCTAAAATTGATCGTAAATTCACCTTAATCGATGTATTTAATCATCCACTATTTTATAATATCAAAGCCGTAAACACTAGAAGAATTAGTTAAAAAATCACAAGGTAATCAAAAGGATAACAAAATAAACAAGCCATAACAACTACGAGAAAACAAGATTTGAGGTTTCACCTTCTCATAAACAAAGCAACAAGTGTTCATTTCAGAAAGCTACCAAACATTTTTGTTCTTTTGTTATGGCATCATGAACTCAAAGATCAAAATTACAGCATAGAATCAAAAATCTGTTATGGGATAAAAATAAGTGCAACTACTAGCTTGTCAGCAAACAATGCTTGAAAACTTTTGGTGTTGTAAGAGATCTCTAACCAGTCATTTGTGGATAGGCGTCTTCTATGAAACAATATTGCCTGCAATTATTCTCTGAAACTTCTGTTCACTTCTATTTTTTCTAAATGTTGAATTAAGAGTTAGAGTTGCAACTTCCTCTAAAGAATGCTAAAAAAATCAAATATTCCAAGTCAATTGTATTGAGCTAAACATACCACAACGTTTCTTCTACAACAACCAAACTATTATNTTTATACCTTCCCTTCATATAAACCACTCCTATACTTTTCTAATAAACCCAGATATGCAGAAGTAAAAAAAAAAGGACAAGTACAAACTACTATTAAAATGGTATATTGAACCAACTAAACATATAAATAAGCTAGAGTTGTAATAAGTTGACTTTTATCTTTTATTTATTGTGATTGTTTTTATCTTTTCATTTTCATGCATTGAGTTGAGCAAGAGTGCAAAAGTAAATAACTAAGAGTATGTTGTTCTACCTAAAGCTAGTAGATGAATATGAAGAAACATGCATCTTAAGCTATGGTTTTGGATTTAGTCCATTAACTGTAAAGTCATTGAAGTTGTCACTAAGATTTTAAAGAAATAACCTAAATTAGCACTGATCCTATAGTTAGATTCGACATATAGGATGAAAGATTCAGGATAATCTATTTGCCCTCTGCCCTAAGTTCTGTTCTGAGAGTGGAAGTTTTCGTCTTTCAGAATGAACAAATGGGGACAATACAAGGATCCTAAATCAAACACTAAAATGAAAATTGAAAAAGTTTTCTAATCCTCATCATTAGTGGGGGCAACAACAACTTCCCTCAATTTCAAGTTATCTCCATCATTAGCAGTTATGTCTCAAAATATTTTTAAGGACTATTTATAAGTGTAGAAATATACTACACGAAATAAACTAAGTATAAAATAAATTAAAAAATAATTTTTGGTTTGCAATTAACATCCAGCGTTGTAAGGACCAACGCGCAGGAAAGCATTAGCGACACAGGCTCAATTGCAATGCTTTTGCTACGCATTGCATGATGCTCCGTTTCTACTGCCACTAACTTGGTAAGCGTTTCCTTTCATTTTAATCTTTTGAATCCTTTGCATGTAATGATTGCTTCATCATGAGACAATCATTACATGTAACGATAATTTTTCTTTTTCACTTATAATTTTTGTCCCACATTTTATCTGTTTTTACTCAAAATTTCATTAGTGCTTTATGACATAATTTCTACACACTTGAACAAACACATCAACTCTTAAAAATATCAAAAATTATTTTAGGTTTTCTCCTAAGCAGCGCTTGATTTAATGTCACGGCATGATGTGGGTATCTTGATTATTCAGACTTTTTTAAGATACCCCTTAGGTTGCCTCCCAAGAAGCACCTGATTTAACATTGCGGCACGGCGTATCTCTCACCTCAAGATCCTTCCAACATTTCCTCCTCCTTTTCAGAGCTAAGAACTATTTGTAACACCTAAAAGAATCAAAAACAACTAAAAAAAGAATCTAAATCGCGAAATAAAAATGACAAGTTAGTTTTAATCACCAGTTAACTATTTCAATACCGCACTCCCCCGCAACGGTGTAAAAATTCGGTCACGCCCAAATTACACCATGCAATTGAAGTATAATGTGGTCGTTGTCAAATATAGTAAACCAACAAAGTTTGGGGTCGATCCCATAGGAAATAAGTAGAAATAATATGTTAATGGTAAATAAACAGCATGCAATCAATATTTCGGAAGGGGGGTTTGCAAAATAAAAATAATAAAATGATGCTAGAAATTATTGAGTTGTTTATTAGATTAATGAAGCTAAGCTAGGACTATGTTCCCCTGATTTAATAACTTAATAGNATTTAATAACTTAATAGGCTTTTACTAGTGATCTATCTTGGTTAATTTTGTGTAAGACTTACACTTAGTAAATCTAATTATTTCTCAACTTAAGAATTACACTTATCTCCTCTCAGTCTCAAAGTATATGTGTTACGTGTGCCAATAGATAAGAGATGCTTTCCATCCATTTCCTCTCGGTCTCAAAAGTGTTTATGTTTATCTATGCAATAATTCTTCACTTTTACTATCCTCGATTAGAGCTCAAGATAAATAGATAAGAATTATTAATACCAAATTGCCATTGTTACTGTTCATTTTCTAACTTCAACCTACTTGGTCGGGCAAGTTGAAGATACATGCATGTTTCAATGTTCGCAACACCGCTAAAACATAATTTAAATGAAAAGAATAACAATCTACCCAATTCACAATTCTAGAATCAGTATTTTATTATGCCTACATTTGTTAATCCATTATGGTTCCTACAACCCTAGTCTAAGAGATTTATCCACTCAAGTGTAATATCCTGAAAGCCCTAAGATCAGACCCGAGGGTTGAAATGGAGAAAACAAGAATTTTTACACTAGGTCACACGACGAGTCGTCCAGTGACTCATGAGGTGCACCACGAGTCGTGAGGTGACTCATGTAGTGAAGGGAGAGTTTGATTGGATTTTTGCTCTGGGGATTGACCATGGGTTAAGTTACGATTCGTGGTTAGGACCACGAGTCATATGGTTGGTCGTGGTTAGGAGTTTGACTTGGATATTGAAGGGTTTGGCAGTGTATCTAATGGTTAGTCACCACGAGTAGTCAGGTACACTATTGGTAATGGTGTCCCTCGTGTTGACCAGCAGAAGTAAGTTTCCCACTGCTGGCAACAAATGCAGATGACGACTCGTCCCCTCAGGCAACGAGTCGTCCAGTCCCTCGTTGGGACTGGCAGTGTGTTTTCCCTACTAACTTATTAAGGTCTTTTCAATAATTCCTAAGTTCGTAAGACCTAAACTACATCGTTTTAAGCTTAGTCAAGTGGGTTTTTGAGAGGGTTTAGCTCATTCTAAGCCTATCCCACTCTATGCATACAATCCTAGAAGTTTTTAAGGGTGATAAAGCCTAGAGAATTCGTTAAGTGTTCTTCAATATCCTTATTTGCTTCTCCTGATGGCTGGTCAAGTAACAAAAATGTTGTATTTTCTGGTACATCTTTATGGATTGGATTAGTCTTTTTGGTTGGTATCCTTAATTCTCTCATCTCTTGGGGAATTCAAGGGGGTTTTGAAATCAGTACCCAGGTATGTAGGGTTATGAATGGGTGTATTCATTCACTCCCAAGCCCAATCCCTTCTCAAATTCATGAAAATCCTAAGCTGATGAATCTATGGGGTTTTAACCCAACTTGTGAATTCTCTAAGTATCTATCATGGGTATATTCTAGTCATGTTTCTAATGTTTAATTATGATTCATGGGAATTTTTTACAATATTTTCAATTACAAATCATGTTTTCAAGTTTTACAAATTTTGATGCCCAATTATGGAAGTTCATGAAAGGATGAGATTATGATCTATGTTTTCAAGCATGATTAGATGTATATGATCGAAGTATGATTTTAAATTACCCATGTCTGTATTTATGTTTTTGACTATAAAAGTCTATTTCAAGTATGTTTAAGTTTGGAAAAACCCATATGATCAAGTATGTTTCATGAGTTATTCAATTTCATGTTATTAGCCTACCACATAGATTTTGGAGTCTAGACTCCCACTTTTTTCAGCTTGTGATATGGTTTGAGCCAAGGCTCCTTATGTTATGTTTTTAGATTTTGTAAATCATGTTATGATTCAGCTTCGTCACAACACGATGGTTCAGCTTCGTTCAAAAACAATGGAGAGAAAATGTATAGTTATGGAAGTAGTGTGTAGCACCGAGTAGGCTAAGAGTTAGTCAACCCTGTGCCTTAGAACTACGCACCAATGTAGGTATGATCAGATTATTTGGGACCTCCCTTGTGAGCTTCCCCTGCCCCCAAGGGGCCTTCAGCTTGATATCGATATCATGGTAGCGTCCATAGCCCTGGCAAGGTTTTGGATGACTCTGCCCACTTGAGTGTAATAGTTGAGACCATGTAAGCTCTATCGTGGTAATGTTGGTTATATGACGAATCTCCCATTGTTCCTCATGATTTCAGTTATGCATGTTCATTAGTCATGATGTTATGTTTTAGCAAGTTTGACCCAAATGTTCAATTTTACTTATGAATAATCAGTTTCATCTTTGGGTCATTCAATTCAGTTACGAAATTTAGTTATGTTTAAATCATGTTTTCAGACAATAGCATGCAAGCCTTACTCTCAGAATCTTATAATGATATGCTTTTACGATATGCATGATTTTTTATTCTACTTACTTAGCGGTTTTACTTACCTTGAATACTCAGTACATTCCACGTATTGACCGCATACTCTATGTTGTGTCATTTCATGATACAGGCTCCGACATTTAGGTTCAACCCCACCGTTAGCCAGATTCTCAGAGTAGTTTTTCCCAGTCGGAGTTGGTGAATCCTCATTCTTCGAGGACCCTTTTTATCAGTTGTATTCACTATTTTCTATTTCAGTTTTTCTGAGGTGAGTTAGTTGGGGTCTTGTCCCATCAACTAGCCAGCATGTAGAGGCTTATCAGGCATAGTATGTTTTCAGTTTCAGATAGCTGTTATTTTTTCAGATATTCGATGTTATAAGATTTCCAAGCTTTCGCTATTTTATACCTATTAGACTTACCGCATTATTATTTTGTTGAGTTTAGATGTCATGTGCATGTCATGGGTCAACATGGAGCCTCTCAGGGTTCTTTGTCCTATGTCTCGATTCGAGCCTATGTTTGGGTTGCGACAAATTTGGTATCAAAGCATTAGGTTTCAAAGTATCCTAGGGTGTCTGAAATCCGCGTTAAGTAGAGTCTTTTTCATGGGTGTGAAGTGCTCCACTCATGTCTCCCAAATTACACCTTGTAAATGAGATATAAAGAGGTCGATGTCAAATATAGAACCCAACCAGGGTTGGGGTCGAATCCCATGAAATATGATGAGAACTTTAGTTAATGCAGTTGGCTAATACTATTGTCTTACTTATTTCCTAGGGGGAAGGTTTGAAACACAAAATAATGAACAATAGTAAAGACTAGTAGATGTTTAATTCAATTTCGGTTGTATTCAATCAACAAATTGACTAGGATTGTGTTCCCCATGACTTCATAACCACAAGGCTTTTATACTAGTGACCTATTCCAGTGTCTAGCATGCAATATCGGTAAGTTAAATTCACCTAAATGGTTGGTCCCCAATCTAGATGATTATCGCCACACAACTTGATCCTTATACAGGTGTACACTTAATTAACCCTTACCCTTTATATAAGATTAGCTATTCTCAGACAAGGTCAAGCTATTAGCTGAGGGATGATAGTCTCAAATCTCCGTTGATAATCACTTTTCCTATTCACTACTCCCTTGATTCAGTGATTAAGAATATGGCAGTTTCCAATGTTTGCAACTGTTAAGAAGCAATTAAAATGAAGGGAAAATCAATACATGCATAAACTCCGTTCAAGCTTCACTAAATATTTTACCTATGTGTGTTAATTCATCATGGTTCCCACAACCATAGTTGTGGGTTTAGCCACTCATATTGGAATGATCACAATTAAAAAATAAAGAAGAAATAATAATTTTAACTGATGAGTTGGAAATTTACCAACTCATTAGGCTCCTAAGCATGAGATTTTGCGTAGTTTTCAAGTCGTTAATGTGGATTTTATGCCCTTTCTCTTGAATTCTTTTTAGGTACTTCATGTGAGTAGAGATATCATGAAATCAAGCAAAACACATGGAGTTTGATGAAATTTGATAAGTTAGCATATGAAGGAGAGGGGCTAAATATAGTAGAAGATTTGAGCTCAAGAAGAGGTGCAAAGACATGCTTTGGATCGGCTAAACGCGGATCTAGAAGGGCGAAACATGGGCGAAATGCGAAAGCTACTGCCCAAATCAGCTAATTAACTGGCCTTTCACGGAATGGAATTGGCTAAATTCCCATTGAACTGCCGGTTCCCCCTTCCAGGACACAGTTTGCAACCGACTAAAGTTTGGTGCTTCGCGGATTGCCACCGGTGAAACGCCGGTTCCTCACTGGAGAGTCCGTCTAATGAAGGATAAAAGAGTCCAAAAAGGTCTCCAAAGCATCTAGAATCTTCTAGGGAATTTGGGGAATGTTGTACACAAGAAAGTACAGATATTTTAGATAGCTTTATTGTACACCACTCATTGATTCATCTAGACTTCATCTTCTTCATAGAATTTTTTGTAGAATCTTTTCTCCATAGATTTGTAGATTTAGGTAGTACTTTTCTTTTTGTTTTTCTTTAACCTGTTTTGAGGAAATTCCACCATTGTTGTAAGAGCTAGTGAAGAAAATTTGTGAAGCTAATGTGATGAATATGAGGGGAATCCTCTTGGTATCTTCTTTCTATATTTAAATATTCTTGACTAATTTTCTAGCTGGAGGTATATTCATAGTGGGTTTGTTAATTTGATTGGGTTTTGATAAATTTCTTTTGGATTCTTATTAAAATTGTAGATCTATTATCTTCTCCCAAGTTATAATTGCCAAAACTGATGGTTTGCAAACATGAATTGTGCTTTACTTTTCTAGTATTTCCTTGAGAGAGAAAAGTGAGAATTGGATGAGAAGATAATAGTGAGGAATTGGAGTGTTTATGCGTGAGATTAAGCTAGAGATACTTAAAACCCATATTTTCACTTCATTAAAGGTCAAGGCTAGAAATAGCTAGTACTTCCTCAAGCTTGTGTGGTATTTAACTTGAATTGATTTTGGGGTTTGAAAGAACCCAAGGCATAACCATTCTTATGGTTTAAAAATAAAAGAATGTGAATTATCCACTGCTATCTATGATAATTTTGATTCTAGGGCATTAAAAAAATTTCCAATTTAGTTGTGATCTCACTGATGGAATGCTCCTAGCCTCTCTCTTGTGATTGCTTCAATTGGAATTTCCCCCAATTAGTTCTAATTTAGAATTAGATAGTGTTTTTCCCTTTAATTTCCCCCTAAGTTTACTTTTCAAATGTTGAACAATTATGCATTCTAGTTTGAAGTAGTTAATAATTCTTGAATTATCAACTCAATTATCTGTGGGATTCGACCCCGACATCTGTCGAGATATTTGGTTTTATAAAACGACCTTTTACACTTTTTCTCTAAATGAGGAGTGTATTTTGGACGTTATCAAAAATGGTGCCGTTTTCGGGGAATTGAGTTGTGATAACCCATTAGTTATTGATTGATTCGAACTAGTTTTGCATTTCTGTTTTACATCTTGTTTTTCTTTTATCTTTGTTTTTGTTTTTTTGTTTGTAGTTGAATGATGGCATCATGGAATGAAAGGAGGTTTGTTGGTGGAAACCCTTATTATGATGACCTATGTCCCTATAGTGGAGGACCACACTATTGGCAAGATTGCAACTATGCCCCTAGAAGGGTGATGAGTGCACCTTCTCCTTCCTATGACGGGTATAGATGCACATTATGTGGTAGTCATGGGAGACATTGGGATGGATGCCCAAATGGGATCACTTCTCGTTATAGAGGCTATGATAGAAGTTTCTCTCCTAAGCTTGATAGGAATGATTCCATGTCTTGTGCGGGAAGGAGGAATACATGTGGGTAAATGGAAGCCATGATCCAATCCTTTTTGGAGCGGGAGCCCAATGCAGAAAATAATACCAACCCCGCCATGCCCATGGAACCATCAACTCCGCAAGAGGAAAGCTGTAAATCCCTAAAAGAAGAAGTGGAGGAGACATTGAGGAGCATAGCAAGAAAAAGTGAACAATGGGGCATGGCTCAACTTGACTCATGGGAGGAAGCTCAAAATGATGATGAAGAAGGAGTTAAGGTGAGTGTTGAAGATGTCATAGAGGTGAGCCAACCAACCAACATTACAAAAATGCAAAATGCCAAGGTTGAAGAAGTTACACTACAGACTTCAAATGACATCCAACAAATCACACTCAAGGACTCTCGTGCACTTGAAAAGGAGGGTGTTAAGCAAGAAGCATGCTTGAAAGGGGAGCGACTTAGACCGCCCTCTTATCATTTTTCAACATTGAACTTTGTTGACAAAATGGAGATTGAGGAGACCAAGTCAATGAAGAAAGTTGAGGAGGATGATCAAGGTGGCTTCATCTTAGAGTATGCCATGCCAACAAAGTCAAAGCACATCCCTCCTCTAAGGGCGAAGAAATACAATATGTAACATTGGTCCCTTTATGCTTACACCACCACACCTCAAGTGGAGTAGAAGAATGGACAAGAAACTAGGGGTGCGATTCAAAAGATCAAAATGGAGAGAAAAGTGGTGAAGTTGAAGTCGTCGAGCCACGACGTTAACTAAGGCGCTTCATGGGAGGCAACCCAAGTGCTTTTACTTTTTGTTTTTACTTTTTACTTTTGTGTTATTTTAGTTGACGTTTGTGTTGTCTTTGTTAGTGCAAGGGTGAAATAGGTATGGAATGCAATCGACACTAAATCAGTGAAGTGCAAGTTCAAATGCGCAAAATGCAGATATCAAATAGAATGCCTTGAACAAAAATTGCTTAAGCAGTGGCACATCGCCGTCAGACCTGTGAAATACCGGTTCAAAGGCATGAAACGCCAGTCCAATGCCAGTTATGAGCAGAAGACCCAGGGAGTTGTTTCACCTATTCCTTCCTTACTTTTTTTACCATGCGCATCGAGGAAACTGCTTTATTTGTGTTAGGGGGTGAAGTCTAAGTAATTCACTTGTTAAGTGATGCACTATATGGCCCTATGGTAGATTGGGTGACATCATTCTTAAGGGAAAATCATCATTACTTGTTAGTAGCATCACCCTTTTAGATAGTAGTCTTTGAATAAACTCCAAGGGTTTTATTTATACTACAGTTCTTTCCCAAGGAGAGATTTCTTTGTCATTTCTTTTTGTTGTCGAACCGGGTTGGCACTTCCCGATGATAGATTGAGAGGAAACTTTCTTAAGGGAAAATGTCAAGTATAGTGTCTTATTGAGTCTTTTATTCACTTATTTGATGAGGTACCACCAACATGTCATTCTTAGAATTGTTCATTAGTTTTAAAAAGAATAGAGAGGCATCTAAATATAAAAATGAGCACTCTCTTGTCATGAAGTATACATTCCTTGCTTGGCTTTTCGATTTGTAACTAGCTTTTCAAAATTCATTCTTTTAATATGATGAAGGAAGTGTGTGAACTTCTTGGACTGTGATGCCTTGTGTGGTGAGTTTTTTTGGCTTAATTCTTGTGTATGCATAATTTTCTAGAACTTGGCCTAAGTGTGATTCAAGGTGAAATGATAGATGTTGATGCACTCAGAACATGATCTTATTCCCTCTTTTGTTAGTTACTTCACCTAAAATGACCTCCTTGAGCATTAATCTCTGACAGCCAACATTTGATCCTTCGACCCTTTCTTTGGAAACCACATTAAAAGCCTATGACAATTTTTAATCCCTCTCTTTGGCACCCATCCTCCCTAATTGCAAGTGATAAAATAACGAAACAATGGGGCTTGAATCCCATGAAATGGGGAGCGATAAGGAAATGAATGTGAGATGATGTAAAAGCCTATGTTTGGGGGTTTGTAAGAGAAGGGGGGAAAATGAGATCTTCAATGTGAGGTAGCACCAAAATTGTGATTAAATGAGTGAATCGATGGGTTGAAAGACCTCAAATTATCAAAAGAGAAAGAATAGCAAAAAGGTGCTATCTCTTGCATATATAAGGCTAAATGTTAAATTCACCGGTGTTATAAGGGTGGTTGTGTTACACAAATGATGAAGATTATGAACAAGGATAAATAAGGTGGAGTGATCTCAATAAGATGATGGGATGTTACAAGTGTTTGTAAAGGCATTAGGGAGGCTTTCGTCACCAAAAGCTAAATAATTATCCTACCCTTATCCCTAGCCTTCATTATGACCCACAAGACCTACTTGATTTTGAGTGTAGCAACACTACTTTATTGGCGATATACATGAAGGGCAAGCCTTTGGGTCAATTTTTATGCACTTGAATTTCTTTGTGAGAGTGAGCGCATTTGACTAATCTTATAATCCCATTGTGTGAAAAAGCTAAAAAAATATGTGCCTGATTCTCTCTTCTTGTGAGGGGCATCATTTCCTTGGAATACATGCTTAAAATTGTTTTCAAAGAGAGGTATGGTTAAGGCAAGTGGGTAGTGAACATTAAGGAAAGTTTTGAATGTGAATTGTCAATGACTTGAGATGTTTTTGAATTTGTTTTGAGGAACTATGCCCCTTGTTTGAATAAATGAATGCATGCAAGATATGTTTAATGATTGTGGTTACCTATTGAAGCTTTTGCAACATGGTTTGAGTCCTTTCTTTTTCTTGAGTTGGTGTATAATGTTTAGGTTATGTTTAGTCCTGATGATTTTGTGTATAACAACCATAATGCTCTAAGTTTTAGTAATGTCCTCTTGTGAAAGAACGACTTGATTGGTCCTTTATGAAAAACCTCATAAATAGCATGTTGTTCATTTGCTCAGTTGTAAAGAATTGCATTACTTGAGGAAAATAAATGGTTCAAGTTTGGAGATTTGATGATTTGGAAATTTACCAACTCATTAGGCTCCTAATCATGAGTTTTTGCCTAGTTTTTGAGTTATTTATGTAGATTTTATGCCCTTTCTCCTGAATTCTTTTTAGGTACTTCACGTGAGTAGAGAAAATATGAAATAGAGAAAAACACATGGAGTTTGAGATGAAATTTGATAAGATAGCATATGAAGGAGAAGGGCCAAATATAATAGAAGATTTAAGCTCAAGAAGAGGTGCAAAGACATACTTTGAATCGGCTAACTGCGGATCTGGAAGGGCAAAATTCCGAAGATACTACCCAGACCGACTAAAAAATCGGCCCTTCACGAAATGGCATCGGATAAACTCCCATTGAACCACCGGTTCCCCCTGCCAGGATACTTTTTGCAACCAGCAAAAGTTTGGTGCTCCGCAGATTGCCACCGGTGAAACGCCGGTTCCTCACAGGAGAGGCCGTCTAATGAATGGTAAAAGGGTCCAAAAAGGTCTCCAAAGCATCTAGAATCTACAAGAGAATTTGTAAAAAGTTGTACACAATAAAGTACAGATATCTTAGATAGCTTTGATTGTACACCACTCATTCATTCATCCAGACTTCATCTTCTTCATAGAATTTTTAGTAGAATCTTTTATACATAGATTTTTAGAGCTAGGTAGTACTTTTGTTATTCTTTTTATTTACCTATTTTGAGGGAATTCCACCATTGTTGGAAGAGCTTGTTAAGAAAATTTGTGAAGCTAATGTGATGAATGTGAAGGGAATCCTCTTGGTATCTTCTCTCTATCTTTAAATATGCTTGACTAATTTGATAGCTGGAGGTATATTCATGGTTGATTTGTTAATTTGATTTGGTTTTGATAAATTTCTTTTGGATTCTTGTTGAAATTGTAGATCTATTATCTTTTTCCAAGTTATAATTTTCCAAAATTGATGGTTCGCAAACATGTATTGTGCTTTACTTTTCTAGCTTTTGCTTGAGAGAGAAAAGTGAGAATTGGGTGAGAAGATAATAGTGAAAAATTGGAGTGTTTATGTGTGGGATTAAGCTAGAAATAGTTAAAACCCACATTTTCACTCTATCAAAAGGTCAAGACTATAAATAGCTAGTCCTTCCTCAAACTTTTGTGGTTGATAACTTGAATTGGCTTTGGGGTTTGAAAGAACCCAAGGCATAAATATTCTTATGGTTGAAAAACAAGAGAATGTGAATTATCCACAGCTATCTATGATAATTTTGAGTCAAAGGCATCAAAGAAATTCACAATTTAGTTGTGATCTCATCGATAGAATGCCCCTAGCCTCTCGCTTGTGATTGCTTCAATAGGAATTCCCCCTAATTAGTTCTAATATAAAATTAGATAGTGCTTTCCCCTTTAATTTACCCCTAAGTTTACTTTTCTAATGTTGAAAAATTATGCATTCTAGTTTGAATTAGTTTATAACTGTTGAATTATCAACTGAATTCTTTGTGGGATTCGACCCCGACAACCATCGGGATATTTATTTTGATACAACGATGATTTACGCTCTTTCATAAAAGAGGAGTGTATTTTGGACGTTATCAGTAACTTAGAAAGATTTGTAGAAGAAACCACTTGAATTGAATAAATCACCAAAACCGAAGAATTAAACTTCAATGTTGTTTAATCCTCAAAATCAAGAACAAAATTACAAACTTCGTTCTTGAACCAAGAATGGTCGTTCACAACACCAAGATTCACATGTAAAGTAGTAGAATAAAATGTACCATAAAAATAAACCTAAATAATGTATTTATAGTTTCAAACAAAACCTTTCCTAACTAAAAATGGAATCCAGGTCGACTATGGCAACGGGCCAAGTAATGACTCATTAATTCTCCCAATAAGTCGTGCCTAACATAATCGAGTCGTCCTCAAAAAACTGTCCCTTAATGGTAGTTGGTCACACAATGACTCATCAGGTTAGGCCACGAGTCGTTAGGTTCCTCATGGCCTTGGATCACCAAAATTCCAATGCACTTGACGGGTCTACTTATTAATCTCATGATAAGTCGTCAATTCTCCCGAAGACTCGTGATGTCCTTCGTTTTCTTCTTTATCAATGCTTCTGAACTTTTTCTTCCCACTCTTCACGGTCGTCTCAACGACTCATTACAATATGTAATAAGTCGTGCCTTCAATCCATTACTTACACTTGTTCTTCACATAGAAAACTTGATCTCCTCCCATGACTCTAGGAATGAGTCATCCATTTAGACGATGACTCGTTACCTAACTAGCAGTCCGCACTTTATTCCATATTTTCCTTACTTTTCCCATTTCACGTTCTTGACCTATTTTCCTATAGCACTTGATAAAAACACTTTATATCTACATAAACATACCCGAAATTTGAATATCTTCTTATTTTAAGTGTCGAAAGTGCCGTAAAATCATAGCACATCAACACCCTTAACTTAGAACTTTTGCATGTCCTTACACAAAAACAAATAAAATAAACTACTTCGATACTTCAATCAAAAGAACTCTAGGAAACCTACAGCAATCACATCTCTTAATCAAATAAAATTTTCAACCCCTTCTCTATCATAACATCAACATCACAGTGCATACGTAAAATTTTCAACCATGACACAAAAGAATCAAAACATGGCAATATACTGTCACTTGCAACAATGCATATAGTCAGTCTTATGACACTGACCCAAACAGTTTGCAGACATTTGCTTGACCAAGTGCCCTCACCACAAATAAGTCACACACTCACACATATGTATATGATAATAACAATATATTTCTCTTGGGACTGGGTAAAATAACACTTGCTCTCACAAAGAAATTCTAACTGTGCACATTCAATACCATAAGCTCTCCTTTACATTCAATACCTCGATTTTTAGACGGGTTAACTAGGATCACTATAGGACTGTTTAAGCTTGTAACGTAGGCTCTGGGTTGGGTAAGGTATGTATGAGAATAGTAGCTTAACCATACTTGGCACTACACTCACCTTGGCTCCACTCTTAGCCTTCTTTTCACATCTTTCCTTTTTTCTCACTTTCTCCTTCTTTTTCCTTCTTTTGCAAGTACGGGTGCGGTTTTTATTATTTCAAGCGATTTCATTTATTCTTTCTCATGTTCATTTTTCTTTTTTCTCTTTTCCTCTTTCTCACTAAAATGTTTTTTAATTTTTTTTCTTCTTCATTATGCACACTGCATCTGCCCTTTTATTTTCATTGCTCAGACTCATTCCACCCTACTCTTATTATTCACCCCTATGATAGCCACCCTCAACTTAGGCGATTTTCCTGAGTTGAGGTTCACAGTGTCCAAAGAGGGACTAGGGCCAAAATAGGTTTATTATAATCAAGCAGGAAGGTGAATTGGTTTTAACAAAAAAGAAGGGTCAATTTAAGCTTAAAACTGGGATCAAGGTATATTTATTTCCATTTGGTAGGTCTTTTAAGTCTAAAGTGGACTATTCATCAAAAATGGCCTATGATCCTTTCCAAATTTCCCATCATATACCTCGATATGACTGACCAGGAAAGTTCTAAATTGACATGCACAGCCGAACTAGCTATTAAACCTTACTCATACAATGCACAGGCCAACGTCATCACTTCTACTAATTGCTAGTTCAGGTACAATCACACAATGAAAAACATGTCCACAGTATTAATTCCATGCAAAGATTCACAACGGTCATGCTTGTTTACTTAACACACACAAAATTTTAGGAGGGATATTACATTATCAGTTCAAAAAAATTCATTCTATTGACTGCCTTAACATCACCTAATTTTATTTCGACCGACACAATAACATAAAAACCTAAATGTGTCGGTTCTACTAGATAAGGAATACCCGAGGGAATAGATATCCGAGATGAAAAATCCTCAGGTAATGTTCAGAAAAAATATAGGTATCCCTCCCCACCCCCATCAAGAAAAGCATGTTGCGTCCTCGATGCATATATAAAAATATAACATGGAAATAGGGAACATACCTATGCGACCTAGTGTAATACCCCGAAAGTGCCTAGGAGTAGACCCGAGAGCTAAAAGTTGAAAACTGTTGAAACTGGGAAAATATCACAAAATGGGCCATGTAATGACTCGTGGTATCCAACCAAGGGTCATTTTATGCAGTCGTGGTGAGGGAAGTCTAGGTGGTAGTGGAGATGACGGACGACACAATGACTCGTTGTTCGAGACAAACAATCGTTGTTAGTAGGCATTGGAGGAGGCTGGGTTCAGTAGATGGGATACAATGGGTCGTCCAATGACTCGTTGTGAGGAGAAATGACCCGTGGTTTCCGGTCTTTGGTTGGTTTCCAATATTTCCAATGTATGTGACAGATCAAGGCAACGACTTGTTGGAAGCAACCACGAGTCGTGGTGAGGCTCATGGTAAGCAGGTTTAGATTTTTGTGAAGGGGCAGCAGCGATCAATGTAATGATCCGTTATTTCAGAGGACGAGTCATACTATCTGTCCATTGTTCAGTTCTGGAGGCAAGTCTCAGCAGTGCAAACGACGAGCAATACAACGGGTCATCATTCCTTCCAACAACTCATTGGTTCCATCCGTTGGTCCAATTTGGACAATTTTCTGGGCAGATTCATTAAACGCATTTTCAAGTTTTCTATGCTATGAGACCCTAAACTACATCATTTTAGCTTATGGAAGGTGGGTTTTTAGGGGGATAATTTATTCTAAGTCTACATTCATGCATGCAAGAGTATAGAGAGGTGATCATAGGGTGATTCAAAGCTTTTCTCTTCAAATCCTTCCCATCCCTTCTTCGGCATTCAAGGGAGGTTAAGAACCAGTTTTTTTAGGTATGTAAGGCTACCAATGGATGTTTCCTTCCTCACCCATGGCAATTCTCTACGATTTCATGAAAATTCTGTCAAAAATTTATGGGGTTTGAAGTAGATTTATATAAAATCTAATGATTGTTAATGGGCTTTGTTATTTTTCAATCTTATCATATTCTAAAGGTTTTTTATAAACTTTTATGATTAAAATTATTTATAATGCTATCGATTTCGATTTCATTTGAATTTAGCCTAATTATGTATGACCCATAATGAATTAGTTTATGATCTACCTTTTCCTATAAGGATATTTACAAGCACAACATGAATTATGATTTAAATTATGTATTTTATCAATGACCCATCATGATTTAAATAATTTAAAGCTATATACATGATCTACAAGTATGTATGAACTTTATGATTCATGAATTATGTTTTGGCCGACTCACTATGTGATGGCTAGTTCACTTTTGTACAAGCATATTTATGATTATCATGATTTAACTAGCCCGTGAATTCATGTATTTTATACTATGAGCACTATATATGTTTTGGGAGTAGTATCAAACACCGAGTAGGTTCGGGGCTCAGCTTAAGCCCCGGATTTCATAAACTACATGCCATCGTAGATATGTTGGGACCTCCTTTGTGACTATCCCTGGCCCAAATGGCCCTTTTCCTGGTGATATCACACCCTTCATGGTTCTACCCTTGGCAAGGTATGAACGACCTTCCGACTAGGTTTACAGGTCGGACTTCATGTGTGCTCATATGGGGCATGTTGGTTAAGAGAATCTCCCACTGTTCCTCATGATTTATGAATGCTTATGAATATGTATTTCGGCTCAAGTCATGATTAAGTTAAGCTTTTCTCCGATGATTATGATTATGCTGTATTACAAATGTGTTGAAAACCTTGAGCCTTATGTTACATTACAAAGTTTATGATATGAGTATGATGTCCTACTCTTATGATCATTTATGAGTTTTAAATATTTTAAATGTCCGTTTTACTTACCTTTCATACTCGGTACATTCCACGTACTGACCGCATACTTTTTTTGCTGTATCATTTCATGATACAGGACCTAGCTCTCAGGCTCACCCGCATCCTTAGATCATCTCAGAGTTTTCTTTCAGCGTATTGGTGAGTCCTCATGTTCAGAGGGCTATTTGATAGACATGTTGCTACTTCATGATTCATTGCATGTACGGGTTAGTTAGGGGTGTCGTCCCATCAACCCATCATTGTAGTAGAGGCTTTAAGACAAAGTATAGAATTCAGCTTATGTATGTCCAAGCGATTCTGCGGGTTTGATATGTCATGATTCGATATGTTTCCAATATGCTTTATGTTAAGTCTTTCGCTCATGTGAATGAATTAGATGCATGCTCATTCCATGGGTCGACTTGGGGTGTCTCGGGGCTCCTTTTCCCGTGTTTACGTTCTAGGTGTACGTTCGGGTCGTGACACCTAGGTGTCTGCGACCTGGTCGTGGAGGGCGCAGATACACCTCTAGTATCCTCTCTTGTTCCGCCAGGTTGAACTGGTGCATACTTAGAACCCACTAAACTCATACCCTCTCTACGAGCTCTCGCTGCATAAATTTCAACCCTCTATCGAACTTCATCTATGGATAGCTGCAGTGTTGTCTCTATCTCTTTTCTCTCCCGTTTTTGCTCATGTAGCATAGCACTATCCTCATCAATACTTACCTCCTCATGAGGTATCTTCCGTTTATCATGCATGGCCGGCTCCTTAGTGATAAAGTCTACTATCGGTGGTAGCTCCTCCTCACTCTCATCATTGACCACTGGAAGCACGGGTGGTGTGACAGCAGCAAATTATCATGCGGAAAACTCCCGCACGTCATCTCGGAGTGCTACTAACTCGACATACCATCTCGCCAGCTCTGACGCAGGTAACTGCGCAAGGAACTCATCCATCTGTCTCTCAAAGGCGTCCAATCTACCATGCACTGAACTGGAGAGCCCTTCCAATTCTTTTGTGACCCACGACTTTACCTGATCCATCAGTACCTTGACTTGAAGGGCCGTGTGTGCTTGCTGCTTTCGGCTTTAGCTAGCCGCCTAGCAATGTCGGTCAGAAACTCATGAGAAATCATGACTAGGTCGGTGGTGAAGCACGAGAGGTCGAAACGGGTTGGTGAGCTACTGCTGTAGTGGATGAAGACTCTGGGATCTCAACATGTGATGGAGTACCAGCTGCATTGGTAGCCTCAGGTTGGCTACCGATCTCTTAGGCCTCTGAAGTCTCTACCTCAAACTCTATAAACCGTGCATCCTCAGTCTTCATACCTTCACTCAATGCCTCTACTAATAATGTAGCTCGAGTGGATATGGCGGACTGGCTCCTCGCTTGCAACACCGGGTTTGTCTCATATCTTATCAACTCGATATCTGTGATTTTATGGACCACCACTCTCTGATCGACTGATGGCAATTCTTGCACCCAGGACTCCCGACAGAGTTGATCAACAAGGCATGGGAAGGGAATGGTGGTGTTATCTAGTATAGCCCGCTCCTAGATCTCCTCAGCATTATATCTTTGGAAGTTGATAGCATACTCCTCCATAATGCTTGCTACCAATGCGGCTCTGTCTGGTGAAAGCACGTTATCATTACTAGTAGGTACTAGCCTGTGTCGAACCAGTGACCACCAAAATTTTCCTTTAAAGTTTAGTGTGGCCTTTTTAATCTGTGCTTCCATGCCATGTAGCAATTCCACTAACGGACCCCGCATGGCTATGATGCATTCCAACCAAGTGTATCGTATGATTCTTTCCTCACTACTCAACTTCTTGATTTTTACTTTCTTGAACTCACTCAGCCTGTGATCAAACTCAGTTGTGTTCATCAAGGCCTGGTAATCTTGACCATATAGAAGCAGAGAGATGGTTTGCTCAGAAATATCTACTGGTGTCTCCCTAACCAACACCTGGGTAAATGCAGGCCTCTTCCTCCAATCTTTGCCTCCCAAGGCAAGACACTGTAACATGGCTATGTATGAGGTGTAGAACTCTTTGACTAGGAAAGGACTGCAGCTCCCGGATGGCTCAGTCGACCACCCAAACCGATATTTCTCAAACATTGTCTGAATCTTGAGGAGGTCCTTAGGCCTTGTGGTGACCAGTCTGGGCTCCTCATAAATACTCCTCTTTGGATGGCCCTTGTCATTAGGAGCTATATCTCTGTTATAAATGACCCTCATGCCTCGGACACATCATCGCCTCACTATTCTTGGTTGCTCAGTGGACGTGTGTGATGTCTCTGTCCTCTCATCATCCATGCTCCCCTGTTGGGCACATGATTCATCAGAACCCTCCACACTTTCCATAGTTGGGGTGCCCTCGGGGGCATTGGTACTATGGCCCAAGCATTACCTTCCTCTCAGCCGGGTGGATCTCTTGCAAGTATAGTTGGAGATGCGACCAAGGCTGTTGGATTTGTAGGGCGTTTAGTCATAGCTCTGGTAAGTCTCTGCTCGAGCTTCTCTTTTGATGTTTGGTATTCCTCCACAGAGCCACTCAACTCTTCTGAAGATGTGGACTCGTTCCTCAGTCTAAAAAATGAGGGCTGACTTTTCTCCAGCCCAGGTTTCTTGGTCGAACCCTTTTTTGCTGTTCCCTTTGCTGCCATTATACCTGTGGAATTATGGTGAGTATGCAAGATGAGATGATATGAAATCAGAAGCTTTTAATTCTTTCTTGCATACTGGAAGAGAGACTCAACGAGTCGTGACCACAGGAAATAACTCGTGAGGTCACTCATTGTCTGCAGATCAAAAAATTTTCTGTTGATCCAGTGAACTTAACGACTGGTCACGAAGAGTTGTTGCTTGTGGCAATGACTTGTTAGATCAGTCATGGGTTGAGCCTTTGAAATTTATAAAGTCCCACTTAGGATGAGCTACATCACGATTCGTGAGGTGATACCACGACTCCTTATGTGGATCGTGCTCAAGAGTCCATTTGTAGATGTAGTGATAAGTCATGTAATAATTCGTTGGGCATGCCCTCGAGTCGTTACATGAGGCTTCATCACTGGGTATCAGACAAACCACACCTATGTTCCATCTCAATTGATTTTCAATCCCAAAAGCACGAAAAGAAAATTTACTTGTAACATTGCTTTGATCTTAGTCGCGATTTTAATTTCAAAGTAGCCTGGAGTTTCATCTGGTATCAATCACTAAGGGCATCACTATTTTACACATATGGGTCTAGCAACATTTATAAAATAAGCACATGAATACTCATAAATTCGAGGATGAAGATGAAGTTTTAGCAGTGACTTTCGAGAAGATTTGTGTTCTGAGTGCCGTGAGAGTGACCGTGCTTGTGTGAAATTGATGTGCGATTGTGAATGATTTCTAGTGGGTGGTGATTTGGGAGAATGGAAGGTGGGAAATTTTCTTATGAGTTTTGAGTTTTGATTTTGTTGGGGAATTAGAGGGCAAAATTGAGTGTTTTTATACGTTTAGAACTAATTTTCCCTATTTAAACGTGGGTCGGGTCGGGTGATAAATTTATCTTATTTCTCTACGACTCATGTGACGAGGCTTTCAGTGAAGAAATGACTCGTTTGGCTTCTCATTCAGTCAATTAAGTCTAGGAACTTACCTAGGACCTAACAACTCGTGCAACAACTCGTGGTGTTACCCAATGAGTCGTGACATGAGTGATTGGCCCTTTACTCTAATGGCCCTTCAGTGTTGTCTTGACGGGTCACTTGACGAAATGTTGGGTCACCCCATGATTCGTTAATTCACTCATTATCATCTTTCACAACACAACTGCCTCTTTAATCCAGTAGACTTAACAGAGGACCTCATGATTCATTGTCACTGGCAACGAGTTGTGTGCTTAACCATTGTCTACCATGTTTTCTGCGCCAGTGACCATGAACCACGTGATGAGTCATTAAGTCAGATGATGACTCATTCTGTGCTATTTGGCACCATCAACACAAGTATATATTTTTGGTTCCAGCTTTAGATTTACCATCTTAATCATTTGCACATATCAACACATGTAACCACTATACATATATTACAATTACAAATTGGGTTGCCTCCCAAGAAGCACCTGATTTAACGTTGCGGAACGAGGTGGGTATCTTGATTACTCAAACTTCAACAAAATACCTCAATGGGTTGCCTCTCATGCAGCGCCTGATTTAGCTTCATTGCACAACGCAAGTTTTCGAGTTACTTAGACTTCACCCAAAGCCCAAAGATCCACCATCTTAATTTCTTCGCTCTTTCCCAAATATGCTTTCACTCATTGACCATTCACATTAAATCGCTTGCCTTCATGGTTTTCCAATTCAATTTCCCCATAGGAGAATACTTGGCCCACTCAAAATGGTCCTAACCATTTGGACTTCAACTTGCCATGAAACAAGTGAAGCCTAGAATTGAATAGTAACATCATATCACCCGGGCTGAACTCTCTCTTCTCAATCTTCCAGTCATGTTGAATTTTCATCCTCAATTTATAAATTTTAGAACTTTCATAGGCTTTCAAATGAAATTCATCTAGCTCATTCAGCTGATCAAGCCTCAAGTTCGCAGCTTCACTCCAGTTCAAATTCAGCTTATTGAGCGCCCACATAGCTTTGTGCTAAAGTTCGATCGGAAGATGACATGCTTTCCCATACACAAGCTGATACAAAGACATACCTATAGGGGTCTTGAATTCGGTCTGATAAGACCATAAAGCATCATCTAGCTTCCTAGACCAATCTACCCGATTAGCATTCACGATCTTCGCTAAGATGGTCTTTAGCCCCCGGTTGGAGATTTCAACTTGCCCACTAGATTATGGACGATAAGGTGTTTCCACCCTGTGTTTCACCCCATATTTATCCAGCAAAGTCTGAAACAACCGGTTGCAGAAGTGCGAACCCCCAGCACTAATGATGACTCTGGGAGTTCCAAATCTTGCAAAAATATTTTTCTTCAAGAATGTTGTGACCCTCTTACATTCATTGTTTGGAAGTGCAATTTCCTCCACCCATTTTGAAACATAGTCCATAGATACAATTATGTACTTCATCCTATTTGAGCTCACAAATGGGCCCATGAAATCAATGCTCCTGAGATCAAACAGCTCAATGACAAGGATGGGAGTAAGAGGGAGCTCATGCCTCCTTGCCTTTGGCATGTATCACATGCCTTTGAAAAACCATGTGCATCCTAGTGAATGGTTGGCCAATAGTACCCACATTGCAGAATTTTATGGGTTCTGCGAATCCCACTGTGGTAACCCCCAACAGGGGATGAGTGGCATGCCTCTAATATGATCAACATCTCTATGTCGGGCACACATCTCCGAATCACCCCATCAAAACATATGCGGAATAAGTAAGGCTCATCCCAGAAAAACTTCCACACATCAGACATGAACATCTTCCACTAGTGAAAAGATAAGTTTTCCGGTACAACATTACTCACCAGATCATTAACGAAGTCTGCAAACCATGGAATGAGATTTTGTAAGGCAACCAAAACCATCTCATTGGGGATTGCATCATCTATGTCAAGCTCATCTCGAAGTGTTTCATCTGCTTCCAATCTTGATAAGTGATCTGCCACCTAATTTTCAGTCCTATTCCGATCCTTTACCCCAAGTTTGAACTCCTGCAGAAACAGAACCCATCGAATCAACCACGGCTTGGCATCCATTTTAGCCATCAGATATCTCAGAGCTGCATGGTCTGTATGGACTATCACCTTAGTTCCAAGAAAGTAAGCCCGAAACATTTTGAATGAAAATACTACAGCCAACAACTCCTGTTCCGTCACGGTGTAATTTTTCTGAGCTTCATTAAGAGCCTTGTTAGCATAATAAATAGTATGGAAAATCTTTTCACGCCTTTTTCCCAAAATAGCTCCCAGGGCCACTCTCTAGCATCACACATAATCTCAAATGGTAAATACCAGTCAGGTGCCACTATGATGGGGGCAGTGGTCAATTTCTCCTTTAGGCATTCAAAAGCCTTCAGACATGCATCATCAAACACAAACTTCACCTCTTTCTCAAGTAGCTTACACAAGGTATGTGCAATCTTTGAGAAATCCTTAATGGATCTCCTATAAAATCCTGCATGCCACAAAAAGCTTCTAACACCCTTTATAGAAATAGGAGGTGGTAGACTAGCAATTACATCGATCTTCGCTCTGTCCACCTCAATGCCCTTACCAGAAATCTTGTGGCCGAGCACTATACCTTCTTTGACAATGAAATGACACTTTTCCCAATTAAGCACCAGGTTGGTCTCTTCGTATCGCGTTATCACCTTTCTCAAATAAGCCAAACAATCATCAAATGAATCACCTACCACTAAAATGTCATCCATAAAGACTTCAATGGTGTCCTCCACCATGTTATAAAATATGGACATCAGGCAGCGCTGAAAAGTAGCGGGCATATTACATAACTCGAACGACATCCTCTTGAAAGAAAATGTAGAATACAGACAGGTGAAAGTGGTTTTATCTTGGACTTCGGGGGCTATAGAGATATGATTGGACTCCGAAGGGAGAAAACAGTACCATCATCTGCCTGCAAGTCGGTCTAGCATTTGATCCATGAATGGTATAGGAAAGTGATCTTTTTGAGTCCAGTGGTTTAACTTCCTATAGTCCATGTATACTCTCCAACTGGTGAGTGATCTGAGTGGAATGAGCTCATTGTTAGCATTTGGGACCACCGTGATTTCTCCCTTCTTTGGCACGCATTGAACTGGACTCACCCATTGGCTATCAGCAATACGGTAAACCACACCCACATCAAACCACTTGATGATATACTTCTTCACCACCTATTGCATAGGTGGGTCCAACCTACGCTGATGATCAATACTCATAATATAGTCTGGCTCTAGCTGGATCTTATGTGTGCAAATACCGAAGGGATCCCAATAATGACTACAATGGTCCACCCAATGGCTTTTCTATATTTCTTCAAAATGGAGACCAAAGCCTCCACTTGCCATTCCTCCAAGTCAGTTGCAACTATGACCAGTAAAGTGTTTCCAGTCTCCAGAAGTACATATTATAGGTGAGATGGTAGTGCTTTGAGCTTTAATACTGGATTCTCCTCAATAGATGGCTTGGCTGGTGGAGTCACCCAATTCTTTAGATCCAGATCAATCTTCTTTGGAGCATACATTTATGACCCCATTTCAGGAAGTGCATTAACAATCTCCTCTTCCCATAGATCTCCTCAGCATTACCGTTCATCGAAACTACTGCTAAATCCTCAATAGTGACCAACTCTTTAATAGGCATGATTGGAAGTTCAGCTTCCACAACATCAATCACTGAGACCACTTGCATGTCATTTGGTTGCTCCATGGACCGGCATACATTAAATGTTACTTCCTTATTATTCAACCGAAATTTCAGCTGTCCGGTCTCCATGTCTACAAGAGCACGTCTAGTGGAAAGGAATGGTCGCCCCAAGATAATGGGGACCTCAAAACCAACCTCACAATCCAGAATAACAAAGTCAGCTGGAAATATAAAGTACTCCACCTTCACTAGAACATCACAAAGAATCTCCACCGGACTTTTCACCGTGTGATCTGCCATCAATAGTTGCATTGTAGTCGGTTTGGCGGCTCCAAAGCCCAACTATTTGAACACTTCTAATGGCATCAAGTTAGTACTAGCACCCAAATCACATAGAGCCTTAGCAAAATTAAAGGCTCCAATAGTGCACGGTATGGTGAAAGCTCCAAGGTCTTCCTTTTTCTGAACAAGAGAACGAGATGCTATTGCACTACAATGGTGCAAATTATCTGCAGGTTCGAAGATCACAGTCTTTTTTTTTAGTGACAAGGTCCTTCATGAATTTAGCATAGCCGAGCATCTGCTCAAGTGCCTCGACTAATCGGATGTTCACAGAATAATATTTCAGCATTGAGATGAATTTTTGATACTTCCCATCTTTGACCTTTTTCTTCAGCCTCTATGGAAAAAAGGGAGGAGGTCTACGAATAGGCGTGATATTTTGAGGTACCTTCTTATCCTTCTCTTTTCCAAACCCATGCTCCTTTGCATTACTAGGAGAAATCTTCTCCACTGAATGATCAACCAAAATCTGTTCCTCAGAGTTTGCCACCCTATCATCATTAATCACTAGGGGCTCAACTGTCTCATCAGTCACCACCGGCCTTGGAGGATCAACTATTGCTTTCCCACTCCTCGTAGTGACGGCCATACAATGACTATAATTTTTTGGATTTTGAACTGTATTGCTAGGAAGCGTGCCCTTCTTTCTCTACCTCATAGAAACAGACATTTGACCTAGCTGCTGCTCAATCTACTTAATGGCCACGATATGTGATTCCGCCTTTTGGTTCATACCAGAAATATCAGTGTAGAGTTCCTTGAAATGGCCATCTATCGCCTCCATCTACTTAACTACCTTAGACAACGTGTCTTCCACCCTTGAACCACTAGACTCTGGCTCACAGTTCCTTGAAGGAACATATAGACCGCTTCTACCATTCTTGTACTCCTCACGCTTTATCCAGTCACCATTGTTCTGCCTCTATTCCTACCTCCATATTGGCCTCGGTTGTAATTGTTATCTCAATAGTAGTTCTGACCTTAGTTCCCCTGACCTTGACGCCAAGAGTCTTGGTTAGACCCTTGTGTGTTAGTTCGGAAACTCTCCCCCTGATCATTAAGATAATTCACTTCCTCCTCAGATTATGATTTTCTTTCATCATTTCTTGGGGCCTTGCCCTAAGAACCTGCAACATTCACCTTTTCAACCCTGGCTCCCATAAAATTCTTAGCATGTAGCTCCATTGTGGTTTTGATCTAAGCATTATCTTGGTCTCGCTCTTCATGCTTCCTTCTCTGCTCCGCAGATATACCTACCACATAAGTACAAGCCGAAGCCTCCGACTCTCTTGTGTGCCATGCGCAGTTGGTTTTAGTGATCTTGTTAAGGACCTCAGCAGCATTAGCATAAGTAAGACTTATGAATATTCCACCAGAGACCGTATCAGCTACTGCTTTGGTGTTAGCATTTAGAGACCTATAAAATATCTCCAATAATGTATCATCTAGGATCCTATGGTTGGGCACCTTTTTGAGCTTCTTGTTGAACCGCAACCATGTCCCATGAAGTGCTTCAGAATTCAATTTCCTAAAGTTGTATGTCTCATCTTTCAGCTGCAAAGCTCTAGAAGGTTTGAAGAATATTTCAAGAAAGGCTCTTTTAAGCTCCCCCAAGTAGTGATAGAATCGTTTGTCAATTCAGCCAACCACAGCGTTGCCTCACTCCCTAGTGAAAAAGGAAATAACCTTAGCCTGATTGCATCCTGACTTACTCCTGGTTGTTTGTATGCTTTGTAGATACCCACAAAAATTTTCAAGTGAGTATGTGCATCATCAGTCGCATGACCCACAAATATCCCTTTCATGTTGAGAAGTTGGATCATTCCGCTGGTAATATCAAACTTTGCCCCAACAAGCAAAGGGGGAGGGACAATAGCTCCAATGGCACCGGCCTCATCAATATCAGCATCATCATCATCTTCAAATTACCGGTGCCTCTGCAGGTCTGGACCTCTGTTCCTTCTAGCTCGCTCAGCTTCGACAGCTTGGCGTTGCTCTTCAGCGAGCCTCGCTACCTCTATATCTAGTACTCGAGCTTGTTCCTCAACCAACATTCTAAATGTTGCTTCTACCACTGTCTCTTGCCCATGTACGCTGGCAATTTTCCTTAGATTCTGCAGTGTTTCTTCAAGTTCGTGATCAACTGGAATAAGAGATTATCCTCGGCTCCTAGTACTGGGCATGCACGAACCTGAGACCTATTAAGAACAAAAAAAACAAAGAAAATAAAAGGGAAATAAGGACCAACACTAAAGCAAATACAATTACAAAAGCCTAAGATGTATTCCTCGGCAACAACGAAAAAATTTGATGTTGCCGATATTACACCTTGTAAATGAGATATGAAGAGTTCGATGTCAAATATGGAATCCAACCAGGGTTGGGGTCAAACCCCATGAGAAATAAGATGAGAACTTTAGTTAATACGTTTGGCTCATACTATCGGCTCACTTATTTCATAAGGGGAAGGTTTGAAACACAAAATAATCAACAATAGTAAAGACTAGCAGATGCTTAATTCAATTTCGGTTGTATTCAATCAACAAATTGACTAGGATTTTGTTTCCCCAAGACTTTATAAGCACAAGGATTTTATACTATTGACCTATTGACTAGTAGATGCTTAATTCACTGCATTCAATCAACAAATTGACTAGGATTTTGTTTCCCCAAGACTTTATAAGCACAAGGATTTTATACTATTGACCTATTTCGGTGTTTAGAATGCAATATCGGTAAGTCAAATTCACCTAAATAGTTGATTCCCAATCTAGATGATTATTGATCTCGAAAATAGCATGCTCCGAGCTACGCTGATAACTTAAATTAGTCTTGTTTATCTAAGTTATTTTTATATTTTCATGATTTTATAAATGAATGAAGGTATGTGCTAACGAACATGATTAGTCCTTGTTTTGTAGGTTTCAATGATTTTGAGGAACTAAATCATAAGTTGGTGAAGGGAAGGAATGGAGTCGGAAGCAACGTAATACAATGGGCAAGGAGTAGGCCATGGCAAGGCTGGCCGCGCCAGGCAGCGTACACGCTGTGCGAGTGCCGCACCCAGTGCTGTGCCATGCCTATGCCAGGCAAGCGCGCAAACGCAGCAAGCAGGCAGAGCACCAGCGCACCCAGCGCCGTGCCACGGCGTGCCCCTCCGCGACAAGGATGCCAAGGCAGTGTGACACGTCAACGCGGCAAGGGCTGCTTAAGGTCAATTTTTAGGCGAATTCCAGAGAGCTCTCGCGTTACCTCCGTGTCACGGAGGCAATGCTCCGCGATACACTCCGTGACATGGAGCCGTTCCACACAGGCTACATTATGCAGGTTCTCCATTTACTATAAATAGGACCCTTAGCTCTTAATTCCGTGGGTCACGATTTTATTCCTCTCGAAAACTATCTAGGAGAGAAGGGAGAAGTGGGAGAACTCAGCTAGGGTTTGGCAAATTCCCTCCTCATCTACCACCTCCCAGTATGTAGCGTTTAGTAGTAGTTTAGGTTGTAGTTTTTAATAACATGAATGGTTAGAACTCTTCCTCTAGGGTTGAAGCCATGAATTATGATTGTGATTTTATGAAATTATTTTGGAATTAAGTTATTGATTGTTGTTTTCATCTTGCATTCTTGATTGTTGGTTGTTTTTATGATTGATCACCATGAAAACATATTTGTTAGCTTGGGCAATAGCTTGAGAAAGCATTACCTAAGTCAGGACATGAGGAGCATGTTGTATCTCACGATATAATCTTGTGTTCGTGGATAGAAATATACCTAACACCTTGCTTGGTTAACAAACGGGGGTTATTAAAGACCAACTTGGGATATCACATCACCACTAGAAGAAGTAGTTGTGAGGCTAAGTTGAGTTAAATGGTTAGACACACGAAAGTCCCTAATCGTTTTCCCGTAAACCACAACATAATTGATTGCCCGCGAACTAGAAATTAGCATCCTCGCTCTCAATGATGCAGTGAGGCTAGATTGTCGTGTTTAGAGGCTCAAGAAACCATGAACATGCAATTCCAGTTATGTGAAATAACAATTAATAGTTCCATGCTTAACCCATTGCAAATCATAGTATCGGCATGATTATTGGTTTTAACTCTATGTTGCTTCTAGAGTAATTTCCTTAATATTTCAGACCAAAACTAGACTTAATTAAATCTCCATCGAAAATGTCTATAACCAACATTTTAGGTATTAAAGATCACACTAGAAATGGATAGTTAGAGGAATGGGTCCATCTCGTGGGTTCGACATTCCGGTTCCTTAAAAGAGCCACTATATTAGCATGACCAGACACTTGCGGACGCGCTCGATGCGGGCGACGTCAAGTTTTTGGTGCCGTTGCCGGGACTCGACAAAATTTTGATAATTTATCTATTTTAGTGTGATTTTTGAATTTTCTTAAGTGTTGAGAAACTTGGTCTTAGTCTCGATCATTTATAGACAAAGTTGTCTTGCCGAGCCGGCTAGAAATAGAGAGCTTCTGGAACCGTTGCTTGAACCTGAACGTCAAACTATTTGCAAAGGATTTTAATTTCAAAGTAGCCTAGAGTTTCATCTGGTATCAATCATTAAGGGCACCACTATTTTACATGGGTCTAGCAACATTTATAAAATAAGCACATGAATACTCACAAATTCGAGGATGAAGATGAAGTTTTAGCAGTGACTTTCGAGAAGATTTGTGTTCTGAGTGCTGATATACAGTCATATGCCAAATCGATACTCAAATGTATAGCTTTTGCTTGTTTGTCCAATAATGTGTGTACACTTCATAAATTGTAATGAAGTGTGATTTTTATACTAACCAATATGATTAGCGTTGTTTTGTAGGAAAACATGCTTTGATGGAGAAAAATGACATGTTGGGAGAATCGAAGATGAACTCGGGAACGAGCAAGGGAAGCCGGTTGATGAGCAAGGAACACAAGGGGCTCCGCGACATGGAGCCGTGACACGCCATCGCGATGCACCGCCTGGAAATTAAAAGTGCAAGAAATTCCAATGAATGTCCGCGATCAGGCCGTGCCACATTGGGAGTAATTTCCCCAGACCTTGCACTTCCGTAAGAGAGGGTCCGCTGATTGCACCGTGGCACGCTGGCCATGCTCCATGATGCATGCCGTGCCATGCCAGCTAAATTACCCGGGCGGACACCTGCAGAGCTCGCCGCACCGTGTCACGGAGGCAGTGCTCCGTGATGTACCCGTGACACGTTGCTTGTTATTCCGGGAAAATTTATCCCTAGATATCAATAGAACACTTAGGTTCATTTTAATTATTCGACTTGGTGGAGCAAAGAACGTGGGTTACAGCAGTTTGAGGACGAAAATTCTTAGGGTTTTCTCTATCCCTTTCTTCTTCCTTTCAATTGTTTGCATGATTTCCATTCATTTAACGATGTTCAATCCACAAATGAGTGGCTAATTTCTCTTCTTGCCGAGGTTATGAACTATTGTACCAAACAATTGTTGAATTGCTGGTTTATTTTATCTTTTCTTCCATCGTTGCTCATTTTAATTCTTGTTCTTACTACGTTAATATTCACAATGTTAATGTAAATCCAAAAGTCCTATTTCACCCGAGAGGGCAAGAAACCCGAGTTGTGAATTAATAGGATATGATCTTTTCTTGGTTTGGGAAAATTGGGAATTGATTTACCTTCAGAATAGAAATATACCTGAAAGTCGTATTAGTCATGTGTGGAATCGGTTTTGTATGGCTAGAACATGAATTTCTTCTTACTGAAGCAGAAAATGTAGGTGGAAGGTTCATGATTCTTAAGTTGGGTTAAATACGAGTTTTAACTATAGGCATAAGTTCCGACTAGCAACCGGAGAAAAGATAAAACCATGTATATCGATATTTAATTTCTCTACATGTCTTTTTTGTAACCTCGCATGCTCACATTCATAGTTCGCATTCAACGTATAGATATTTTACTTGTTATAAAAATAGTTTCCAAAATACAAAAACTTTTCTTTGGCTAATTCTCGTTGTCTTCATTATTGTAGTGGTAGTAAATTAACACTTGAAAAGGTTTCACCCTGTAGTCCTGTCCCTGTGGGTTCGACATTCCGGTTCTTAAAAAGAGCCACTATATTACTTGCACGACCCGTCACTTGCGGGCTCATCAAGTTTTTGGCGCCGTTGCCGGGAATAGGCAATTGGTGAAATTTTAATTTTTCTTAAACGTGTTAGTTTGCTATTTCAATATTTTATTGTTGACAACTTGGTCTTAGCCTGTATTTTTGCAGATAACAGATTCTGTTGAACACTGGCAAGAGACAAAGGTTTGGTGATCCATCCTTAGAGCCGGAAAGACAGTTTCATCGCCAACGGAGAGAAGCTCTAGAGAGAAAATTGCAGTTGCTCAGACAACCATTATGGAGCAACCACAGAATCCCCACTCTGCGGGCAGTACTAGTGCCCGAGGAATTAGTACCCAGGTCGGTTCGCGATGCGTGGCAATCCCACATGCTAGTAATGTCACATCTAGCATCCGCAAACCTGAGCCAGGAGGGTGGTTCGAGCTTAAACAGAATATGGTGCAATTGCTGCACACAAGCGGGCAGTTCACAGGTCTCCTTCACGAGGATCCACAACAACATCTTCGTAATTTTCTAGAGATAAGTGACACTTACATCCCGGGCCGAGGCTAACAGACACGTCAGCTTACACTTTTCCCATTTTCACTTTTGGGAGAAGCCAAGAGGTGGCCTGAAAGCTGAGCCACCAAACCTATAACCACATGGGATGATCTCGCAAAGAAGCCTGATCCATTCCTTTCCTTTCGCAAAACAAAGAAGGCTTAGAAGTCAAATTCCTGAAGCCTAAACAAAGAGAAGGAGAGAATCTATCAAGCTTGGGAGAGATTCAAATCATTGCTGAGGGATCGTCCTCATCACCATCAACTAATGATGCTGGTGCACACTTATAGAGGGTTTGGAACCCCACACAAAAATTTGGCTGGATTCGGCAAAGCCTGGGGGACAAGCTAGAAAAGACTTACGAGGAGCTTTATTCTTTGCTTAATCGTATTTCGCAGGGAACCGAGTGGAAATGCTGGACTCTTCAAGGGGAGGAGCAAGGAAAGCAGCTGGAGTCTTGGAAGGGAGTGGCTTGCTGTGCCTATCGCCGCAATGTGGAGGTCACTTGCAGAATCAATTAAACACCCACTTAAGAACATGAACTTGAGCCAGTCTCAATCCCTAGTGAATGCAGTGCAGCAGGTTTGGTGTGAAGTGTGGTGGGAGCAATGAACACTAGCTGAGGTTGTGGAGCAAATCCAGAAGTCGTAGGAACTTCTTTGTTGGTAATGCGCAAAGGAGCACTCACCAAGATGGGAACAACTACAACTCTAATTGGAGGAATCACCTGAATTTCTCTTGGGGTAGCAACAACCATCAGGGACAGAGTTCGAGTCAGGGATGCAGCGGAATCAAAGAGGGCCACAGAACGGTCAATCACAATAAGTTAAACAACAATGCCCCTCCTCCACCACTCATCACCCAGCGTTGAGGAGATGTTCAAGCAAAACTGATAGCTAGCCAAGCTCACTGCAGGCTGACTATGTCAAATGGCAGCCGAGGTCAAGAAAAATCAGCTAGCTACCAAGGCAATTGAGTATCAATTTGGGCAATTTGCTAAAGCCCAGAACACCAGGCCCAGAGGAGGACTCCTGGGTTGACATGAAATCCCAACCCCAAGTGTGTGGGAATTTCTGTTACCATGAGGAGTGGTTTGCAGTTGAAGGAGGTGGAACCAGAAAGACCACCTCAACAGTCAGGAGCAGCAGAAGTGGAGAGGGAGCAGAATGATGAGAGGGGGAAACACAAAGATGCTGAATCAGAAAGACCTCCACCCCGTTCCCTCAACGATTAAGGAAGCACAAGGAGGAGGCGTGCTTCAAGAAATTCATGGAGGTGCTTAAACAGGTACATTAACTTACCTCTTGTTGATGTTTTTGTAGGAGTCCCTGGCATGCAAAATATATTAAGGACATCATGGCTAACAAAAGTAGGCTTTCACTGAATATGCCACGGTAGCCCCACGGAGGAGTGCACTTCCCGGATACAAACCGCTGCCCACGAAGCTCAAAGATCCCGGGAGCTTCACAATTCAAATAACACCGGGTGTAAGAATCCGAGCTCGCGGTTTGTGGGATTGGGAGCGAGCATTAACTTGATGCCAACCTCGGTATTCATAGTTAGGTCTAGGAAGTCCGACCTACAACAGTGATTTTGGCAAATTTCATGGATCGCTCTTTAGCAAGACCAGACGGGTATTGTGAGGACGTGCTAGTGCAAAGTCGGCTCCCTAATCTTCCCGGTAGAGTTTGTTGTGTTGGATTTTAAGCCAGACACGGAAGTCCCACTTATTTTGGAATGACCTTTCTTGGCAACCGGGAAAGCGCTTCATAGATGTAGCTGCAGGCCAGCTGACTATGCGAGCTACTGGCTGCGGAGGTGTTCGATGTGCGCGCGCCACCAAGCTCCCGGCCGTGTACGAGGAACTCGTTGATTAACGTACTTGAGCAACCGAATGCTGCCTAGGGCGTTGAACATCGAGAATTACCGGGAGAGCCCCCTGATAAAGGTAAGCTTGATGAGGGTATGGACGCCGTGGAGAAAACTCCGTCACCCTAGGGGCAAATGAGCTTAAATGACGTCGAGCCGAGACGGTAAACCAGGCGCTGCACGGGAGGCAACCTGTGAATTGTAATTGTATATTGTACATAAGAAAGAACAAAAAAAGAAGAAAAGATTTTTTTATTTAATGTATAGTAGTGTAAATAGAAAAATAAAATATTTTGTTCCCAACCCTTGAATCCTAACCGAATTCTTGTGGTAAGATGTTTTGCCAGGTTGATCGGAGGGAAAAATGCAAAGGAATGCAAAAGAGAAAAATGAGGTAAGAAAAAAATTTTTTTAAGTGGCAAAACGTTGAGCCTACGCGATGGTTCCGTGTCACGGAGGAGGGCCTCCGCGTTACCCTCTGTGACACGTTGAAGGCAAAATCTGGAATTTTACAAATTCCAGAATGCCTGCGCGATGGGTTTCCGTGTCACGGAGGGCATGTTCATGTTACCCTCCGTGACACGTTGACGCAGCACCGCTGCTTCTGGCTCGCACCGGGTCACCGGGCGACCCGCGCGAAAAATCCCACTTTTTAAACCCCAAATCCCCTCATTTTTCTGTTTTCACACCCTCCGTGACAACCCCCAAAAATCCTCCCTCAACGTCACGCAATAGGAGCACCATCAACTTTTCTTCGATATCATCGGATTAAAGGTATGTTCTTGAACTCACTTCAATTTTTAGCTAAAAATTTCAATTTCAATATTAACTAGGAAGAATCCATGCCTCAGATATAAATTGAGCTTAAATACATTTGAGTTGTTGTCGATTGGTGTTCATAAAGTATCGTTGCGATCATATGAACTCGATAATTACATGCTTAAGCAATTGCAGAAATCAGCTAGGGTTGTGAATTTAAAAAGTTGAATTGAGGTTGAGTTGCTGAAAATTGTTGGGTTGCATGTTGGGTGAATTGAATCGTGTTATGCTTATCGTGTTATGCTTAAGAAATGATGGAAATTATTGGGAGCGAATTGGGTGGAATTTCACGAACTTACCTAACTGCATAAAAATCGGGAAATTGCTTAGGTTGAGTTTGTAGAATATTCTTATTTTTCTCATTATCTTTTAGCTAAGTGCTATTGCGATGAAATGATTATCGATAGTATGTTGGAATTAGCTGTACGAAGTCTGAGTAGTACATAGAGGTGATACCTGGCCGAATTTTAAGAAGGCACGAGGAAATTCTGTTTGTGTTGTTTTTCTTTTTTTTTTTTTAGTTGTTGTTCGAGTTTTTGTTATCTTTCTGTAAATTAGAAACAAATGTGATCTTGCCAAAATGCATAATTATGAGCAAAGACTATGTGGGGTGGCCGAAACAAAACCCAACCTTAGTCGGTTAATTTTTAACTGACTGACATTTAATTGTCTGTTTTCTTGACAGAACAATGTCGAGCAGGTGGTGACAGAAAGGTAAGGGCGCACAACATCAGGCGCCTGGACTTAAAAGAGGTTGAGACTCGGGAGCAAGAAATCCCAAGAAGACCTAGAGTTCCACGCCGTACTACGCCAATATGGAACGCGATGGGTGACCGAGGAAGGGAAGAAGTGGTACACCAAACACAAGAAGAACAAATACTTCCCGGAGGAGTTATTACTGCACGGGACCCATTGGCACAAGAGTTCCCTCCGATGGTGCATCGATTGACGCTGTCGGGCCACGTTTTCATTTTTGACGAGCCCAAGGAGTGCAATCTGCACTAATAATGGGAATCTTATGCCAACTGGAACCCGACACTCAGGAGTCACACCATCAAAATAAGGGGCCGCATTGTCACACCGAGCCTCACCACCTCAATGCCATCCTAGGGGCGCAAAATATGGACGCCCACATACTCCGGCAGTTGAATATCACTCCACCCTATGCGGATATCAGACGCACATTGTGTGGAGCCCGGCTACTTGATGCTGGGGCAAGTACAAGGAGAGGGGCTACCATCCGACACCTCTTATGGCACAGATGAACAGGAAGCCGTGATCCGCTTAAAATTGTTTGCTCCTGTTTGATTCTGGGTGCACACGACGGATTGTGACCCGATCGCATGCTTAGTATATGCCCTGATGAAAGGGCTGAGATCAATGTCGGGACGCAGGTGATCATATCCGCCATGAACAGGGCCCAATAGATCAAGGCACAGTGGCCGATCTTTTGGTTGCTGACTACGTTCCTGAGGGGCCCTGAGGTCGAGGAAGAGGACCTTGACTACATCCCGCAGGTGGAGCGGTGTGCCAGCAGATGTTACAAAACTAAGGCGCCCGACACCACTCACGGGCCTGCTCTCACATTGGCCGAGAGCGACATGCTCCTGGATGACCAATATATGTCCCGCATGTTCGATGCGATACCCGCTACGCATAGGCGGGAGACCGGCAACGCGAGGACGAGCTATGGCAGCTCATTCGATTACCCTTTGGCGAACGCCAGGTACTATTTCAGGTGGGCCCAGCTTTATGGAGCCCGTAGGATGATGATGTCCCCACGGACGGAGGACACGTCATGCAGGGATTCCGACGTTGAGTCGGAGGAGGACGTGATGGTGGAGACTCAGACATGGGGATGAGGCGGGCAGCACCTGATGAAGAAGTGGAGTACTTTGACTGATCAGGGAGTTTCACAAACCACCTTTCTGTTTATGTAATTGTATGAACACTTGGGAGAGTGTTCGATTTTATGTGGGGTGGGAGAAGTAGGTGGTGCCGACTCCCGCCTTGTCTTGTATATTATCGCATGTTCTTGGTTCTGTTGTTGTGTTTGTTTCCAATGTGACTCTGTTTTTATGTGTATGTTTGTTTTGTAAATATTGTTGTTGTGAAGCCGTGTGTGTGTGTGCTGTTGAATGTTGTTAGCCGCTGAAATAACTTTATTCAAATTATCGATATTTTTAAAATTTTTCTCTCGTAACTAGTTTTTCGTTGGGTTTCTCGGAGTTTGTTGTCAGTTCTTTTTGCCAAGGAGAGTCCCATTGAACCGAAGTCGTGGGCCAGTGACCGTTCTATGATGGATGGATGACGACCATTTTAAGGGAAAGGTAGTCGAAGAGAGTTATAATTTTTTTTTTTATTTTATTGTTTATTTTTGTTGGTTTGTTGGTTGTATCCCATGCATGGTGCTACTCTATGGCTATGAAATTCTTGTTGCGTGTTGTACATAATAATTATATGGCAAAGATGATTCGTAGAAAGCATGCAAATTTTTGTACATATGTAAGACACTTATGCCATAGAATTCGATTCGTGTGATTGAGGCTTAATTTTGAATTCTTGTGATTAGCTGATTAAAGAGTCTGTGAAGTCGTCTTGAGTTGAGCATGTGCATCGAGTGTAGAGTGAGGTTTGTTTATTCCATGCTATTGTCGATTGTCTAGAATCCTGTCTGTTGTGTGTACGAAACGAAAATGAAGGAAGTGTAGTGTAGAAGCATGTAGGCATTTCTTTGTTAACCAAAGTTTTTCTTGTTTTCCTTTTCATACCTACTTTGAATGTTATATCCTAGTCAGCCCGTTGAGCCTTCAGCCTTTATAATTTTTTGTCTTTTCTGTTTATTTTGTCGAAAAGGGTGTGAACCAAGTTAACCTCTTCTGTCCATGGCCCTTAAACCAAATTTCGAAGCTCTTAAGCGCTCAAGAAATATAAAATTTTCCTTGCAGTCAAGGAGTGAAATGATGAAAAGAAAAGAAAGGGAGGAAAAAGAAAAGTGATAAAAAGAGAAAGAAAGAAAAAGGAAAAAGAGTCGAGGGTGAAATGGCCAGATTTGAAGGAAAGAAAGTTGTATAACTCATTTTTCCTCATTAGTCTGGTGTGTTAAAGAAATGGGTGATAAACATAAAGATAAACTTCAAGAGAAGGAGGAGGAAGGAAGAAAATATTTCCAGAATGTAATGGGATGTGTGAAAAGCGCTTAAGGAAGCTAGTTACTATTATTGGTTAGCCCAGTATATACTAGTTCCGCAGCTTACATTACAACCCGTTAAGTCCTACGTGATCTTACATCACGCATCCTTATATTAGTGGAGTAAAACACTAGAGGCAAGCTTATGGGTCATGACACAATGCATGTGAATTCTTTTGGGAGAGTGAGCGAAATTGTGCGTATATATACCCTGACATGAATTTCTTTAGAGTTCATGTGACTAAAATGTGAATCTCTTATGTTGTGAGGGCACATGTTTGATGATAGAATAAATTCGTGTCGGATATCTAGGTCAGCCAAATACTCTAAATCTGAGGATGAAGATGAAGTTTTAGCAGTGACTTTCGAGAAGATTTGTGTTCCGAAATGTGGAGAGTGACCGTATTGTGTGAAATTGAAGTGCGATTGTGAATGATTTCTAGTGGGTGGTGATTTGGGAGAATGGAAGGTGGGAAATTTTCTTATGAGTTTTGAGTTTTGATTTTGTTGGGGAATTAGAGGGCAAAATTGAGTGTTTTTATACGTTTAGAACTAATTTTCCCTATTTAAACGTGGGTCGGGTCGTGATAATTTATCTTATTTCTACGACTCATGTGGACGAGGCTTTCAGTGAAGAAATGACTCGTTTGGCTTCTCATTCAGTCAATTAAGTCTAGGAACTTACCTAGGACCTAACAACTCGTGCAACAACTCGTGGTGTTACCCAATGAGTCGTGACATGAGTGATTGGCCCTTTAATTAATGGCCCTTCAAATTGTTGTCTGACGGGTCAATGGACGAAATGTTGGGTCACCCCATGATTCGTTAATTCACTCATTATCATCTTTCACAACACAACTGCCTCTTTAATCCAGTAGACTTAACAGAGGACCTCATGATTCATTGTCACTGGCAACGAGTTGTAAGTTTAACCATTGTCTACCATGTTTTCTGCGCTGACCATGAACCACGGATGAGTCATTAAGTCAGATGATGACTCATTCTGTGCTATTTGGCACCATCAACACAAGTATATATTTTTGGTTCCAGCTTTAGATTTACCATCTTAATCATTTGCACATATCAACACATGTAACCACTATACATATATTACAATTACAAATTGGGTTGCCTCCCAAGAAGCACCTGATTTAACGTTACGGAACGAGGTGGGTATCTTGATTACTCAAACTTCAACAAAATACCTCATGGGCTGCCTCTCATGCAGCGCCTGATTTAGCTTCATTGCACAACGCAAGTTTTCGAGTTACTTAGACTTCACCCAAAGCCCAAAGATCCACCAATTTAATTTCTTCGCTCTTTCCCAAATATGCTTTCACTCATTGACCATTCACATTAAATCGCTTGCCTTCATGGTTTTCCAATTCAATTTCCCCATAGGAGAATACTTGGCCCACTCAAAATGGTCCTAACCATTTGGACTTCAACTTGCCATGAAACAAGTGAAGCCTAGAATTGAATAGTAACATCATATCACCCGGCTGAACTCTCTCTTCTCAATCTTCCACTATGTTGAATTTTCATCCTCAATTTATAAATTTTAGAACTTTCATAGGCTTTCAAATGAAATTCATCTAGCTCATTCAGCTGATCAAGCCTCAAGTTCGCAGCTTCACTCCAGTTCAAATTCAGCTTATTGAGCGCCCACATAGCTTTGTGCTAAAGTTCGATCGGAAGATGACATGCTTTCCCATACACAAGCCGATACAAAGACATGCTCATAGGGGTCTTGAATTCGGTCTGATAATTCATAAAGCATCATCTAGCTTCCTAGACCAATCTACCTGATTAGCATTCACGGTCTTCGCTAAGATGGTCTTAGCCCCCGGTTGAGAGATTTCAATCCTGCCCACTAGATTATGGACGAGCAAGGTGTTTCCACCTCTGTGTTTCACCCCATATTTATCCAGCAAAGTCTGAAACAACCGGTTGCAGAAGTGCGAACCCCCAGCACTAATGATGACTCTGGGAGTTCCAAATCTTGCAAAAATATTTTTCTTCAAGAATGTTGTGACCCTCTTACATTCATTGTTTGAAGTGCAATTTCTCCCACCCATTTTGAAACATAGTCCATAGATACAATTATGTACTTCATCCTATTTGAGTCAGCCAAATGGGCCCATGAAATCAATGCTCCTGAGATCAAACAGCCAACATAAGGATGGAGTAAGAGGGAGCTCATGCCTCCTTGCCTTTGGCATGTAATTGCCATGCCTTTGAAAAACCATGTGCATCCTAGTGAATAGTTGGCCAACAGTACCCACATTCCACTTTGCTGGGTTCAAGGAATCCCACTCCGTGTAACTCCCTCAACAGGGGATGAGTGGCATGCCTCCAATATGATCAACATCTCTACGTCGGGCACACATCTCCGAATCACCCCATCAAAACATATGCGGAATATGAAAGGCTCATCCCAGAAAAACTTCCACACATCAGACATGAACATCTTCCACTAGTGAAAAGATAAGTTTTCGAGACAACATTACTCACCAGATCATTAACGAAGTCTGCAAACCATGGAATGAGATTTTGTAAGGCAACCAAACCATCCTACGTGGATTGCATCATCTATGTCAAGCTCATCTCGAAGTGTTTCATCTGCTTCCAATCTTGATAAGTGATCTGCCACCTAATTTTCAAATTCTATTCGATCCTTTACCCTAAGTTTGAACTCGCAGAAACAACACAACCCATCGAATCAACCACGGCTTGGCATCCATTTTAGCCATCAGATATCTCAAAGCTGCATGGTCTGTATGGACTATCACCTTAGTTCCAAGAAAGTAAGCCCAAAACATTTTGAATGAAAATACTACAGCCAACAACTCCTCGTTCCGCCACGGTGTAATTTTTCCGAGCTTTATTAAGAGCCTGGTTAGCATAATAAATAGTATGGAAAATCTTTTCACGCCTTTTCCCCAAAATAGCTCCTAGGGCCACTCTCTAGCATCACACATAATCTCAAATGGTAAATACCAGTCAGTGCCACTCATGATGGGGGCAGTGGTCAATTTCTCCTTTAGGCATTCAACAGCCTTCAGACACGCATCATCAAACACAAACTTCACCTCTTTCTCAAGTAGCTTACACAAGGGATGTGCAATCTTGAGAAATCCTAATGGATCTCCTATAAAATCCTGCATGCCACAAAAAGCTTTTAACACCCTTTATAGAAATAGGAGGTGGTAGACTAGCAATTACATCGATCTTCGCTCTGTCCACCTCAATGCCCTTACTCGGTAAATCTTGTGGCCGAGCAGTATACCTTCTTTGACCACGAAATGACACTTTTCCCAATTAAGCACCAGGTTGGTCTTTCAAAATGCGTTATCACCTTTCTCAAAATAAGCCAAACAATCATCAAATGAATCACCTACCACTAAATGTCATCCATAAAGACTTCAATGTCCTCCACCATGTTATAAAAATATGGACACGCAAGCCGCTGAAAAGTAGCGGGCATATTACATAACTCGAACGACATCCCTGAAAGAAAATGTAGAATACAGACAGGTGAAAGTGGTTTTATCTTGGACTTCGGGGGCTATAGAGATATGATTGGACCCTCGAAGGGAAAACAGTACCATCATCTGCCCGTAAGTCGGTCTAGGCATTTGATCCATGAATGGTATAGGAAAGTGATCTTTTTGAGTCCAGTGGTTTAACTTCCTATAGTCCATGTATACTCTCCAACTGGTGAGTGATCTGAGTGGAATGAGCTCATTGTTAGCATTTGGGACCACCGTGATTTCTCCCTTCTTTGGCAGCACGCATTGAACTGACTCACCATTGGCTAGTCGCAATAGGGTAAACCACACCCACATCAAAACCACTTGATGATATACTTCTTCACTACTACTTTGGTGTTAGTATCAGAGACCTATAGAATACCTCCAATAATGTATCATCTAGATCCTATGGTTGGGGCACCTTTTGAGCTTCTTGCTTGAACCGCAACCATGTCCCATGAAGTGCTTCTAATTCAATTTCCTAAAGTTGTATGTCTCATCTTTCAGCTGCAAAGCTCTAGAAGGTTTGAAGAATATTTCAAGAAAGGCTCTTTTAAGCTCCCCCAAGTAGTGATAGAATCGTTTGTCAATTCAGCCAACCACGCCGTTGCCTCACCCCTAGCAGAAAAGGAAATAACCTTAGCCTGATTGCATCCTGACTTACTCCTGGTTGTTTGTATGCTTTGTAGATACCCACAAAAATTTTCAAGTGAGTATGTGCATCTTCAGTAGCATGACCCACAATTATCCCTTTCATGTTGAGAAGTTGGATCATTCGTCTGTAATATCTAAACTTTGCCCCAACAAGCAAAAGTGAGGGACACAGCTCCAATGGCACCGGCCTCATCAATATCAGCATCATCATCATCTTCAAATTACCGGTGCCTCTGCAGGTCTGGACCTCTGTTCCTTCTAGCCTGCTCAGCTTCAGCAAATTGGCGTTGCTCTTCACGAGCCTCGCTACCTCTTATATCTAGTACTGAAGCTTGTTCCTCAACCAACATTCTAAATGTTGCTTCTACCACTGTCTCTTGCCCATGTACGCTGGCAATTTTCCTTAGATTCTGCAGTGTTTCTTCAAGTTCGTGATCAACTGGAATAAGAGATTATCCTCGGCTCCTAGTACCGGCATGCACGAACCTCGGAGACCTATTAAGAACAAAAAAAACAAAGAAAATAAAAGGGAAATAAGGACCAACACTAAAGCAAATACAATTACAAAAGCCTAAGATGTACATTTCGGCAACAACGAAAAATTTGATGTTGCCGATATTACACCTTGTAAATGAGATATGAAGAGTTCGAAGGTCAAATATGGAATCCAACTGTGGTTGGGGTCAAACCCCATGAGAAATAAGATGAGAACTTTAGTTAATACGTTTGGCTCATACTATCGGCTCACTTATTTCATAAGGGGAAGGTTTGAAACACAAAATAATCAACAATAGTAAGATCATAGATGCTTAATTCAATTTCGGTTGTATTCAATCAACAAATTGACTAGGATTTTGTTTCCCCAAGACTTTATAAGCACAAGGATTTTATACTATTGACTCATTCCGGGTGTTTAGCATGCAATATCGGTAAGTCAAATTCACCTCAAATAGTTGATCCCCAATCTAGATGATTATTGATCTCGGCAAAAATAGCATGCCCGAATGACGCTTGATAACCTAAATTAGTCTTGTTTATCTAAGTTATTTTATACATTTTCATGTGATTTTATATGAATGTGAAGGTATGTGCTAACCAACATGATTAGTCCTTGTTTTGTAGGTTTCAATGATTTTGAGGAACTAAATCATAAGTTGGGGAAGGAAAGGAATGGAGTCGGAAGCAACGGGCGACAAGCCGGTAAGGAGTAGGCCATGGCAAGGTTGGTCACGCCAGCAGCATGTCACGCTGTGCGTGTGCCGCGCCCAGTGGTGTGCCACGCCTATGCCAGGCAAGCGCGCAGACGCAGCAAGCAGGCAGAGCACCAGCGCACCTGGCTGTGCCACGGTGTGCCCCCTCCGCGACAAGGATGTGCCAAGGTAGCGTGACACGCTGCCAACGCGGCAAGGGCTGCCTAAGGTCGATTTTTGGGCGAATTCCAGAGAGCCTTCGCGTTACCCGTGTCACGTGGAGGCAATGCTCCGCGATACACCTCCGTGACACGGAGCCGCTCCATGACGTGTACAGCATATGCAGGTTCTCCATTTACTATAAATAGGACCCTTAGCTCTAATTCCAAGTGGGTCACGATTTTATTCTGGAAAACTACCTAGGAGTGAAGGGCGAAGTGGGAGAACTCATCTTAGGGTTTGGAAAATCTCTCATCTACCAAATTCTTTGTAAGTATATAGTTTTTAGTAGTAGTTTAGTTGTAGTTTTACGAATATGAATGGTTAGAACCCTTCTTATAGGGTTGAAGCCATGAATTATGATTGTGATTTTATGAAATTGTTTTGAATTAAGTTATTGATTGTTGTTTTAATTCTTGCATTCTGATTGTTGGTTGTTTTTATGATTGATCACCATGAAAACATATTTGTTATCTTGGGCAATAGCTTGAGAAAGCATTACCTAAGTCAGGACATGAGAAGCATGTTGTATCTCGCGATATAATCTTGTGTTTAGGATAGAAATATACCTAACACCTTGCTTTGTTGGGGGTTATTAAAGACCAACTTGGGATATCACATCACCACTCAAAGAAGTAGTTGTGAGGCTAAGTTAAAGTTAAATGGTTAGACGCACGAAAGTCCCAATCGTTTCCCGTAAAACCACAACACAATTGATTGCCCGCGAACTAGAAATTAGCATCCTCGCTCACAATGATGCAGTGAGGTAGTTTGTCGTGTTTAGAGGCTCGAAAGACCATGAACATGCAATTCTAATTATGTGAAATAACAATTGGATAGTTCCATGCTTAACCCATTGCAAATCGTAGTATCGCATGATTATCTGGTTTTAACTCTATGTTGCTTCTAGAGTAATTTCAGAATATTTCGTTGACCAAAACTAGACTTAATTAAATCTCCATCGAAAATGTCTATAACCAACATTTTAGGTATTAAAGATCACACTAGAAATCGATAGTTAGAGGAATGGGTCCATCTCATGGGTTTGCTATTCCGCCTTAAAAAGAGCCACTATATTACTTGCACGACTCCAAATACTTGCGGACGCGCTCGATGTGGGCGACGTCAAGTTTTTGGTGCCGCTGCCGGGACTCACAAAATTTTGATAATTTATCTATTTTAGTGATTTTTGAATTTCTTAAGTGTTGAGAAACTTGGTCTTAGTCTGATCATTTGCAGGTGACAGGTTGTCTTGCCGAGCTGGCTAGGAAATAGAGAGCTTAGAACCGTTGCTTGAACCTGAACGTCAAATCCATTTGCGGAGAGTAGCTCTAGAGCATGTTGAAGAGACTTCCAAGAAAAGGTACAACAACAAACCACACCAAGGGGCAAGCACGCCATCGAAGCAATGGCAGCAAGACCAGTTCGCTATGGCAATCCCACTAGCGACAAATGTGAACTCTAGTATCTGTAAACCGAAGCCTGAGGGAACTTTGAGTCAAACAGAACATGGTGCAAACTGTTACACTTAGTGGTCAATTCACTCGGAATGGCAATATGAGGGACCAAAGCAAAGCAAAGACTTACAAAGTAGCTTTTTAGAGATTAGTGACACGTTTGTCCCCACCGGCGTGTCCACAGATTATGTCCTCTTAACCCTCTTCCCATTCTCATTGTTGGGAGAGGCGAAAAGTGGCTGAAGGCTGAGCCACCGAACTTCATAACTTCATGGAATGACTTGGCTAGGAAGTTCCTTATCGATTTTTTTCCTTCGTGCAAAGCTGCAAAGTTGCGAAGTGAGATACCTTTCCAAGCAGAAGCCTGATGAGAACTTATATATGGCTTGGGAAAGATTCAAGTCATTGCTGGATGGACTGTCCTCCCTCCTCCTCTCATCAGCAGCAATCAAATGAAGTGCTGGCCCATACCTTTTATAGAAAGTCTAGACCCACACATAAAAATACTAGACTCCGCATCGGTGGGCAAGCCTTGGAGAAGACGTATGATGAGCTTGAACACTTTGTTGAACAGAATTGCAAAAGAAAATCCAGAGTGGCACAGTGAGTCATCAAGAGGGGGCAGGAAAGAGATCGGGTTGATAGAAGCATGGTTTGAATTCCTTGGCAGCACAGTTAGCTTCATCCAACATCAATGATGACTCGCTCACAACCGAGTATGCACCAACACTAGGTCCAGGTTAATGCCGTTCAGCAAGCTCCTAGTTGGTACGAAATTTGTGGTAATACTTCGGGCACAACGCAGAATCTTGTGGAGCCAATCCGAATCAGTTCAATTTTATTGGTAATGTGCGTAGAGGAATCAGAATTTTGGGAACGACTCCAACAGAAATTGGCATGGCCACCCGAATTTTCTTGGGGTGGAAATCAAAAGCAGAATTACATGCAACTCAACAACAACAGAATATGCAGATTGATGGGCATAGTAGCAGCCAAATTGAGGAAACACCGCAGAAAATTATGGAGACCCGTGACCAAATAGCAGAAAATCAGGCGAGGATGGCAACAGACTTAATGAATCAGCAAGTAGCCACCCGCAATCTTTAAAAACAAGTGGGTCAAATAGCAGCTGCTCAAAACATGAGGTCGCAAGGGGGATTACCAAGCGACGCAGATCCTAACCCCGCATCAATGCCATCAGCCTTAGAAGCGGAAGGAAGTTAGCTGATGCAGTGCCGAAAGAGTTGAGAAAGAGGTGCAGACGGGTTGGTAAGACTCAGGACCATCCACCGATACTGGAGAAAATCAGAGTGTTACAACAAATGCGCAATCTTCATTGCAGTCAGCACAAAGACCACCACCACCCTTCGTAGACTAAGAAAGTAACAGGAGGTGGAAGCTTCAAAAAGTTCTTTGAGAGCTTCAAAGAACTTCACATAAATTTGCCTCTTATTGATGTCTTGCAAGGAATGCCCAAGTATGCTAAATACTTGAAGGATGTGATGGCGAACAAAGTTAGATTTAAGGATGTCCAGACTGTAGCACTCACCGAGGAGGCAACACAGGGTATTGATCAAAATGCCAAAGAAGCTCAAAGACCCCGGGAGTTTTACCCTCCCTATACGAATTGGTAAAGCTGAAGTGCTACGAGCTTTGTGTGACTTAGGGGCAGCAGTTAATCTAATGCCTTTATCCTTATTCAACACCCCGGGGTTGGGAAACCGAGGCCGAAAAGGTTGATGCTGCAGCTGGCCGACAAGTCGCCGACACCCTCGATGGAATAATAGAGGACCTTCACAAGGTAGGTAAACTTATTATACCTGCTGATTTTATTGTTTTAGATTTTCAGGTTGATGACCAGGTACACTTAATCTTGGGACGGCTATTCTGGCCACCGGAGGAGCGGTGATTGACTTGGAAAAGGTGGACCCTAAAAATGAGGGTCGAGGATGAAGAAGAACTCTTCTGCATCTACCAAGAAATGAACCCATCCGCACACTACAAAACCTTTGTCAGGTTAGTGTGTTGGCAGAGGATGAGTGTGGGGTGGAGGATTCCACAGGTGCACGGCCAAAGGCAATGGCAACCATTCAGCCCGAAATCGACAAAGGGCTTAAATTTGAGAAGAAGTTAGGGAAAGGAGGAACAGAGTGGGAGGTTGTTTCCTCTAAACAACAGAAGAAAAGGAGATGGTTCTCGAAAGAGAACCCAGGTATGAGGATGTCCTGAAAAGGGCAGTCCACATCGTGCCACGACATAAAATAAGGCGCTGCTTGGGAGGCAACCTAAGCAGCCCCTGTGTACAATTTGTAATTTTGTTTTTTGTTTTGATTTTGTTATTTTCAATTTTTGTTTGTGTTTTTGGTGGAGAGTTAGGCACAAGTGGAGGGAATCTGAGTACCCTCGGAGGAGGAAGCTAGTAAGCATGGAAGAGGACAAGTGTGGGGTCGACCACCCACTTCGGCAAGTTGAGGATTAATATGCTTTTAGCTAGGCCTAAAGGTCATAGGAGTATCACCCTCTCTTTAAATGTAATTTAATGCTATGAGGACATAGCATGATTCAAGTGTGGGATGAGGAAAATTTCAAGGGAAATTGAAAATATTTTGTGCTTAACAAATTGTTGGTGAATGTAATGCTTGTGTGAAAAATGAGAAAAATTTGAAAATTTTTTGTAGAGTCACATGACTTCATCACCCGGTGGTTTTTCTTTTCGGTTCTTTTCCGATGGGGGGCCTTTGAACCGAAGAATAATATTTTTTTATTTGTCTGTATATAATGTTTTAGCTGTAGTTAGGGACTGTTTTCGATGATGGATGGATGACGACCGTCTTGAGGAAAATTAGTCGATAGATGTCGGGTTTTTGAAATTGTAGCTAATGGATGCTTGATGTTCTTGTTATGTGTTTTACATGATAGTGGTGAGATGCAAGTATGTTCAATGTTGAAGCATTCAAGTGTATAACTTGTTTGAGACACTTAGGCTCTTGAATTTGACTCAATATTATTGAAGCTTAATGTTTGAATTCTTGGGATTAGCTGAGTAAGAGTCTGCTGAATGTGTCTTGCATTGAGCATGTGCCATGAGTGTAAGGTTTTTGAGCATTCTGTGCTATTATAGATTGTCTAGAACTTGCCTGGTATGTTTATGAAACGAAATGAAGGATGTGAATTGTAGGAAATGATTTAGGCATTTCTTTGAATTAACCTAATTTTTATCCCTCATTTTACCTACCTTGAAAATTATCCTAGCTAGCCTGCTGAGCCTTGAGCCTATTCTTTTGATAGCTGCAACATGTTTAACTTTTTATTTCATTAGCCTTGAATTTGATCCAAAGCTCCTAAGATCTTAAGGAGGAAAAATCTGAAAGAGTAAAGGAGTGAGAAGAATGAAAAAGAAAGGAAAAGTGGAAGCTGTAAAGTTGAGAAAAGGACAAAGGTGCACTTGGGTGAAAATGGGTGATTATTAGTAAGGAATAAGAAAACAAGTTAATGAAAAATTATTTATAGAACTCCTTATGAATAAGCCAAAAGTGCCTAAATAAAGGGGGAAACAAAAAGAGGAAAATGAAAACTACCAAGGATAAAAAGGTGAAGTAATGGAAGGGAAGTTCGCGATGAGGGCGTGATGTATTAAAAGCGCTTAGGAAAGATAGTCACTATTACTGGCCATAATAGTACCTACCTGCCCGAGTTACATTACAACCTAAAAAAGTCCTACTTGATCTTACATTCATACATCTTCAAAGTAGTGGAGTAAAACACCAAGGGCAAGCTTATGGGTCATTACATGATGCATGTGAATTCTTGTAGAGAGAGTAATTCTATTCATGTACCCACACATGTTGTGATGTAAAAATTGTTTTTGGCGCAGGATTTGGTAACTCTTCCGTGAGGGCAATATGTTGAATGAAGGATAATTCATGTGGGATTTCTTAATCAGTTGATTGGCATAAGTTTGCTAAGATAGAGTTGATTCTGAGGCTAAGAAGTATTAACATAGTTGTATTTCATTTCGGTGATTAAATTGTGCATGCTCTACTTTTAGCTTGCTAACTTACATAATCATTATAGCCGTAGCGTGAATTATCTTACTAAATTAGTTATGTGTGAGTCTCCATATGCATGAGATGTAAAAGGTTGTTCGAGGACGAACAAGGCTTTAAGTGTGGCTGTGGATCTCGGGCAAAATAGCATGCCCGAGCTACGCTTGATAACTTAAATTAGTCTTGTATATCTAAGTTATTTTATACATTTTCATGTGATTTTATATGAATGTGAAGGCATAAAAGTAACCAACATGATTAGTCTTTGTTTTGTAGGTTTCAATGATTTTGAGGAACTAAATCATAAGTTGGTGAAGGAAAGGAAAGGAGTCGGAAGCAACGGGCGAAAGTCGGCAAGGAGTAGGCCATGGCAAGGCTGGCCGCGCCAGGTAGCGTGCCACGCTGTGCGTGTGCCGCGCCCAGCGCCGTGCCATGCCTATGCCAGGCAAGCGCGTAGACGCAGCAAGCAGGCAGAGCACCAGTGCGCCCAGCGCCATGCCACGGCGTGCCCTCCGCGGTAAGGATTTGCCAACGCACTGCCAAGGCAAAATGCGTGGACACACCGCCAACGCGGCAAGGGCCGCCAAGGTCGATTTTTGGGCGAATTCCAGAGAGCTCTCAATGTTACCTCCATGTCACGGGAGGCAATGCTCCGGGGTGATACACTCCGTGACATGGAGCCGTTCCATGATGGGCTACATTAAGCACGTTCTCCATTTACTATAAATAGGACCCTTAGCTCTTAATTCCAGGGGTCACGATTTTATTCTGGAAAACTACCTAGGAGTGAAGGGAGAATTGGGAGAACTCATCTAGGGTTTGGAAAATTCCCTTCTCATCTACCAATGTAAGTATGTAGTTTAGTGGTAGTTTAGTTGTAGTTTTACGAACATGAATGGTTAGAACCCTTCCTCTAGGGTTGAAGCCATGAATTATGATTGTGATTTTATGAAATTGTTTTGGAATTAAGTTATTGATTGTTGTTTTATTCTTGCATTCTGAATTGTTGGTTGTTTTTATGATTGATCACCATGAAAACATATTTGTTAGCTTGGGCAATAGCTTGAGAAAGCATTACCTAAGTCAGGACATGAGGAGCATGTTGTATCTCGCGATATAATCTAGTGTTCGTGTGATAGAAATATACCTAACACCTTGCTTGGTTGGGGTTATTAAAGACCAACTTGGGATATCACATCACCGCTCGAAGACGTAGTTGTGAGGCTGTTGAGTTAAATGGTTAGACGCACGAAAGCCCCTAATCGTTTCCCGTAACCCACAACATATTTGATTGCCCGCGAACTAGAAATTAGCATCCCGCCGACAATGATGCAGTGAGGCTAGATTGTCGTGTTTAGAGGTCGGAAAACCATGAACATGCAATTCCAGTTATGTGAAATAACAATTGATAGTTCAATGCTTAATCCATTGCAAAACGTAGTATCTCATGATTATCTGTTTTAACTCTATATATTTCTAGAGTAATTTCCAGAATATTTCATTGACCAAAACTAGACTTAATTAAATCTATCGAAAATGTCTATAACCAACATTTTAGGTAATAAAGATCACACTAGAAATGGATAGTTAGAGGAATGGGTCCAGTCCCTGTGGGTTCGACATTTCGGTTCTTAAAAAGAGCCACTATATTACTTGCATGACCCGTACACTTGCGGACGCGCCCGATGCGGGCGACGTCAAGTTTTTGGTGCCGTTGCTGGGGACTCGACAAAATTTTGCATAATTATCAATTTTAGTGTGATTTTTGAATTCCTTAAGTGTTGAGAAACTTGGTCTTAGTCTGATCATTTGCAGGTGACAGGTTGTCCGCCGAGCTGGCTAGAAATAGAGAGCTTGTGAAACCGTTGCTTGAACCTGAATGTCAAATCCATTTGCAAAGGAGAGTAGCTCTAGAGCATAAGTTGAAGAGATTCAAGAAAAGGCAATAACAACAAACTACCCGCGGGGCTAGCACATTGTCATCGGAAGCTATGGCGCAAGACCAGTTCGCGAAGTGGCAATCCCACTAGCGACAAATGTGACCTCTAGTATCCATAAACCGGAGCCTGGAGGGAACTTTGAGCTTAAACAGAATATGGTGCAGCTGTTACATTCTAGTGGTCAATTCACTGAATGGCACATGAGGACCAAATGTAAGAAGACTTACGCGTGAGCTTTTAGAGATTAGTGAGACGTTTGTCCCCACCGGCGTGTCCACAGATTATGTCCGCTTAACCCTCTTCCCATTCTCATTGTTGGGAGAGGCGAAAAAGTGGCGGAAGGCTGAGCCACCGAACTCCATAACTTCATGGAATGACTTGGCTAGGAAGTTCCTTATCAGATTTTTTCCTTTAGGCAAAGCTGCAAAGTTGCGAAGTGAGATACCTGGCCGTAAGCCTGATGAGAACTTATATATGGGTTGGGAAAGATCTGCCATTGCTGAGAGACTGTCCCCATCAGCAACAATCAAATGAAGTGCTAGCCTGCTACCTTTGTAGAAAGTCTAGACCCACACACAAAAATATTACTAGACTCTGCATCGGGTGGGCAAGCCTTTGAGAAGACGTATGATGAGTTGTACACTTTGTTGAACAGAATTGCACAAGGAAATCCAAGAGGGCACGTTGATTCATCAAGAGGGGCAAGAAAGAGATCGGGGTTGATCGAGGTAGATGGTATGAATTTCTTGGCAGCACAGTTAGCTTCGTTCCAACATCAAATGATGACTCAGTTCAATAAACTGAGTATGCACCAACACCGTGGCCAGGTTAATGCAGTCTGTAAGCTCCTAGTTATGTGAAATTTGTGGTAACACCGGGCTCAACGCAGAATCTTGTGGAGCCAATCCGGAATCAGTCAATTTTGTTGGTAATGTGCAGAGGAATCAGAATTTTGGGAACAACACCAACAGAAATTGGCATGGCCAACTAATTTTCTTGGGGTGGAAATCAAAAGCGTAATTACATGCAACCTCAACAACAACAGAATAGGCAGATTGAGGGCATAGTAGCAGCCGCATGAGGAAACACTGCAGAAAATTATGGAGACCCAGAATCAAGCTAGCAGAAAATTTGTATGAGGATGGCAACAGACTTAATGAATCAGCAAGTTGCCACCCGCAATCTTGAAAAACAAGTGGGTCAAATAGAAGAAGGCTCAAAACATGAGGCCGCAAGGGGGATTACCAAGCGACACAGATCCTAACCCCGGCAGATCAATGCCATCAGTCTTAGAAGCGGAAGGCAGTTAGCTGATGCAGTGCCGAAAGAGTTGAGAAAGGAGGTGCAGCCGGAGTTGGTAAGACCAAGACCGCCCACCGATACTGAGAAAATCAGAGTGCTTGGGCAACAAAATGCGCACCTCATTGCACTAAAGACAAAGACCACCACCACCCTTCCCTCGTAGACTAAGAAAGAGCAAGGAGGAAGAACGTTTCAAAAAGTTCTTTGAGAGCTTCAAAGAACTTCACATAAATTTGCCTCTTATTGATGTCTTGCAAGGAATGCCCAAGTATGCTAAATACTTGAAGGATGTGATGGCTAACAAAGTTAGATTGGTGGATGTCCAGACGAGCACCGACTGAGGAGTGCAGTCACAGGTATTGAGCAAAATGCCAAAGAAGCTCAAAGACCCCGAGTTTTAATTCCTCCCATACGAATTGGTAAAGCTGAAGTGCTACGAGCTTTGGGTGACTTAGGGGCAGCAGTTGATCTAATGCCCCTATCCTTATTCAACACCCCGGGGTTGCGAAAAACCGAGGCCGATAAGGTTGATGCTGCAATATCGACAAGTCGCGAGTGACACCTGATGGAATAATAGAGGACCTTCTCATCAAGGTAGGTAAATTTATTATACCTGCTGATTTTATTGTTTTAGATTTTTAGGTTGATGACCAGGTACACTTAATCTTGGGACGGTTATCTCTTGGCCACCGAAGGAGCTGTGTGACTTACTTGAAAGCGGGGACCCTAAAAATGAGGGTCGAGGATGAAGAAGAACTCTTCTGCATCTACCAAGAAATGAACCCATCCGCACACTACAAAAACCTTTTTCAGGTTAGTGTGTTGGCAGAGGATGAGTGTGGGGTGGAGGATTCTACAGTGCATGGCCACAAAGGCAATGGCAAGTATTCAGCCAGTCCGATAAAGGGCTTAAAATTTGAGAAGAAGTTGGAGAAAGGGAGGAACAGAGTGGAGGCTGTTTCCTATAAACAACAGAAGAAAAGGAGATGGTTCTCGAAAGAGAACCCAGGAATGAGGATGTCCTGAAAAGGGCAGTCCTCGTCGTCGTGCCACGACATAAAAATAAGGCGCCGCTTGGGAGGCAACCCAAGGGTACCTCAGGTACAATTTGTAATTTTGATTTTGTTTTGATTTTGTTATTTTCAATTTTTGTTTGTGTTTTTGCTGGAGAGTTAGGCACAGGTGGAGGGGATGTCTGAGTACCTCGAGGAGGAAGCTAGTAAGCATGGAAGAGGAAAAGTGTGGGGTCGACCACCCACTTCGGCAAGTTGAGGAAAAATATGTTTTTAGCTAGGCCTAAAGGCCGCAGGGAGTATTTCTCACCCTCTTTAATAATTAATGCTATGAGGACATAGCATTATTCAAGTGTGTGGGGTGAGGAAAATTAAGGGGAAATTTAAAAAATTTTGTGCTTAACAAATTGTTGGTGAATGTAATGCTTGTGTGAAAAATGAGAAAAATTTGAAAATTTTTTGTGAGTCAAGCATGACTTCATCAATTCGTTGAGTTTCGTTTCGGTTCTTTTACGACGGGGGGTCTTTGAACCGAAGAATAAATTTTTTTTATTTGTATGTATATAATGTTTTAGTCATAGTTAGTGACCGTTTCCGACGATGGATGGATGACGACTGTCTTGAGGAAAATTAGTCGATAGATGTCGGGTTTTTGAAATTGTAGCTAATGGATGCTTGATGTTCTTGTTATGTGCTGTACATGATAGTAAGATGCAAGTATATTCAAATGGTTGAAGCATGCCAGTTTATAACTTTGTTTGAGACACTTAGGCTCTTGAATTTGACTCAATATTATTGAAGCTTAATGTTTGAATTCTTGGGATTAGCCGAGTAAGAGTCTAGCTGATGTCTTGAATTGAGCATGTGCCATGAGTGTAAGGTTTTGAGTATTCTGTGCTATTGTGGATTGTCTAGAACTTGCCTGGTGTGTTTATGAAACGAAATGAAGGATGTGAATTGTAGGAGATGATTTAGGCATTTTTTTGAATTAACCTAATTTTTATCCCTCATTTTACCTACCTTGAAAAATTAATCCTAGTTAGCCCCCATTGAGCCTTGAGCCTATTCTTTGATAAAGGTAACATAAGCTTAATCCTTTTATTTCATTAGCAGTGAATTTGATCCAAAGCTCCTAAGCTCTAAGGAGGAAAAATCTGAAATAGTAAAGGAGAAGAATGAAAAAAAGAAAGGAAAAGTGGAAGTTGTAGAAGTTGAGAAAAGGACAAAGGTGCACTTGGGTGAAAATGGGTGATTATTAGTAAGGAGTAAGAAAACAAGTTAATGAAAAATTATTTATAGAACTCCTGCGAATACTTCCAAAAGTGCCTAACAAAGGGGGAACAAAAGAGGAAAAGAAAAACTACCAAGGATAAAAAAAGGTGAACTAAGGGAAGGGAAGTTCGCGATGAGGGCGTGATGTATTAAAAGCGCTTAGGAAAGATAGTGACTATTACTGGCCATAATAGTACCTACCTGTACCTGAGTTACATTACAACCTAAAAAGTCCTACTTGATCTTACATTCATACATCTTCAAAGTAGTGGAGTAAAACACTAAGGGCAAGCTTATGGGTCATTACATGATGCATGTGAATTCCTTGTAAGAGTGAGTGTAATTCTATTCATGTACCCACACATGTTGTGATGTAAAAATTGTTTTTGCGTGTGATTGGATAACTCTCTTCCCGTGAGGGCACATGTTAAATGAAGGATAATTCATGTGGGATTTCTTAATCAGTTGATTGGCATGAGTTTGCTAAGATAGAGAGTTGATTATTGAGGCTAAGAAGTCTTAACATAGTTGTATTTCATTTCGGTGATTAAATTGTGCATGCTCTATTTTTAGCTTGTATCTTATGTAATCATTATAGCTGTAGTGTGAATTATCTTGCTAAATTAGTTATGTGTGAGTCTCCATATGCATGAGATGTAAAAGATTGTTCGAGGACGAACAAGGCTTTAAGTGTGGGGTTGTGATC